>PVJO010034129.1:0-11322 GCA_004026905.1 Hystrix cristata | reverse complement strand
CTGTTCTTTTTTTTTTTTTTTTTTGATTTTGCTTTTTAGATTTTTGAGACAAGGTCTCTCTGTGTAGCCCAGGCTGGCCTTGAACTCACGGAGATCCTGCTACCTCAGCCTGCCAAGTGCCAGGGTGACAGATGGCCGCCACCATACCCTGGTATAAAGTCTGTTTTAAATTCAGCAGCGGCAGGCTGGGGATTCAGCTCAGAGGTTAGAGGGCTTGTCTGACAAGTACAAGGCCCTGAGTTCGAACCCCAGCACCAAAAAAAAAGCAAAGAAAGGATAAGGATGTTTCTTGGAGCCCTCGAATCGCTCACACTGAAAACCATGTCAGTGTCCATCCTGGGAGAAGGGACAAATGAATTGTGGTCCCTTAATCTGTACAGGACTGCATGATGGGACAGCGATTGTAGTAGGTGACTTGCAGCACAGGGACGTGTGGTCAGAGCGAGTGATTCCGTCAAGCTGGAGGACGGCTTCACCTTGGTGTTCCCTCCGCCTGACACCCTCTTATCCTGGGCATCTACCTGCCTCCCTCCTCACAGTGCATGTCTGTAATCTCAGCTCCTCTCAAGGCTGAGGCAGGAGGAGTCCAAGTTCCAGGACAGCTTTGGCAACTGAGTGAGACCCTATCTCAAAAATAAAAGGACTCGGAGTGTCACTCAGTGATAGAGCATCCTAGGTTCAATCCCCAGTCTGAAAAAGCAAAAAAGAATATCTGAGCTGCGCATGGTAGCACTCAGCAGGCTGAGGCAGAAGGATCACCGTGAATTCGACCCCAGCCTGAGCTATACAAGCAAGATCCCATCTCAGACACCAACAAAATATTAATTTCCCTTCTTTCCTTCTTTATATATATCTAATACTCCATCACACTGTTTTACCACACTATATTTATTCACTCATCTGTGGACAGGCACTTAGGTTGTGTCTATTTTTTGCCAATGTGATTTTTAAAATTTATTTCCAGGCCTTTTTTCCCCCCAGGCCTTTTTGAATGTGTTTGTTTGATTATTTGTTTGTTTTGGAGTGCTGGGGATCAAATTTAGGGCCTTGAACGTGCTAGGCAAATACTGTACCACTGAGCTAAATCCCCAACTCCCCTATCCACCTTTTCCAATGTTTGAAACTTGTTCCAATTTTTAAAATTCCACAAAATAGATCAATGTTTAGTACGAAGGAACTATAGTCAAGAAATATTGTTAAATAAACAAAATTGTGCTTCTTCCACCCTGGGCACCATTCTAAGCTGTTCATTTTTTGTTTTCTTTTTTATGGTAATGGGGATTAAACCTTTGGCTTTCACAATGTGCTACATCTCAGCCTTTCCTTTCTGTCTTTCTTCCTCTCTCTCTGTCTCTCTCTTTCTCTCTCTGTCTCTCTCTCCCTTTCTCTCTCTCTAGACAAGGTCTTCTGAGAAGTGAAGTTGCACAGTCTGGGTTCAAACTTTTGATCCTCCTGCCTCAGCCTCCTAGAGTGCTGGCATTACAGGCATGAGCCACCATGCCTGACTTCTGCCATCCATTTTACTTTTTATTTTTTTAATTGAATTAATTCCTTTTTCGTTCCACGTCTCAGCTCCTCTGAGGCCCTAGACCCCTCTGATTTGGACTGAACGGCCCTGCTTTAGAGAGAGAGCGGTTGTAGCAAAGTTCAGGGCCTGTGTGGCATCTTGTGGGGCAGAGCTGGGATTTGAACTTGGGCCTCTAGTGCTGGCCTCTGGTGCTTGTTACCGTTTCCTGTCTCCCTTGCTGATGTGAGTTTTCCGGAGTGCCCCTTGGGGTGCAGACCTTCCTGGAGAGGTTCCCTGGGGCGGGCCACCTGCTCCCTGAACTCTGTCATTCAAGGGGACCCCAAGGGTTTGGTCTGTCTCTAAGTGGCCCGCTCTGTCTTTTCCCAGGCACCGGGAGCTGGGGAGGCCCCGCCCACAGGCCAGGGTTGCAGGGGAACCCCCAGCCCTCCCCTCTTCCTGGAAAGTGGCCAGTGGGCCGGCTTTGCCAGGACTGTCCCCAACTGCGCATGGAAAGTCCCTTGCTGGGGAAGCCCCTTGGGTTTGGGCAAAACCTGGTCACTCAAGGGTCTGGGCTTCCCTGATGGCTTCCAGCAGCTTGGAGATGTCCTACAAGGACAAAAGCCTTGGGGACGGAACATGAGCCTTGCCAGTGACCCCTCGGCCTCTCTGCTTCACTGTCAAGTGGAGGTGTTGGTCCCACTTTGAAAGAACCTAGCCAGGTGTGGTGGGGCACGCCTGTAATCTCAGCACTCAGTAGGCTGAGGCAGGAGAATGACTGCGAGTTCCAGAATAGCCTGGACCACATAGCAAGACCCTGCCTCAAACAAACAAACAGATAAACAAAAAAGCCAAAATCAACAAGAAAAGAAAAGAGAAAAAGAACCTGAGGTAGCTGAGAAAATGCTAAATATCTAGCCCTTGGTGCTGCCTCCCGGCTGGGAAAATGAAATCACTGTTTATTATTGTTTCTGGGATTATTACCATTGTTGTTATTACTAATCGGCCCATCAGACACTTCCCATCACTTCCTTTTGGGGTGATGAATGCCAGATCCCAGGTCCCCTAAATGCTCATAGTCTGGAGTCCAAACCCCAGAAGGGCCTCACTGTTGAGGAATCTGGCACCCTCAGCTTCCTGCCCCTGGACTCCTGGTGGTGAGGCAGCGACAGAAGAGGAAGCTGAGGCAGGAAGGCCAAGGCCAGCCCTTCCGCAGCCCTAGGACAGCAGTCCCCTGGCTCCTGGGCTGCTCCCGCCCCACCCCTTCCCTGTCTGCAGGCTGGCTTCGTTAGGGGGCACACAGCCAGGAACTGGGCAGCCCCGCCTTCCATGCTGTCCCATCCCGTTCAGGTCCCTGGCTGTGCCGACTTTGGGGACCAGAAGTCAGGCCTTGGAACTGGCGCTCAAAGAAGCTTGCATTGAAGCCAGGCTGTGAGAAGGGCTGGAAGAAAAACACAGAAATAGGACAGAGATAGATTTGCTGACTCAAAATGAAAAGCTGAAAGTGGCAGAGAGGATTTTATTTCTTGGCTTGAAAGCTTGGTTTATCATTTAAAAACATTTTGGGGGGTGGTGCTGGGGAGCAAACTTGGGACCCTGCGTTTGCTGGGCAAGCGCTCCAGCCCCCTCTTTTAAAATTTTTTTTAAAAATGTTTTTAAATTGTTGGTACCGAGGATTTGAACTAGACAAGTACTCTACGACTGAACCACATCTACAACCCTTTTTTTTTTTTCCCCTTTTGATCTTTGACAGGGTTACGCTGAGCTTTCCCAGACTGATCTTGAGCTGCCCCTTTGGGTTTTTTACAATAAGGTCTCGCTCTGTAGCCCAGGTTGGCCTCCAACTCGTGGCCATCCTCCTGCCTCAGCCTCCCCAGTGCTGGGATGACAGGCGTCCCCCATCACACCTGGCTAAACAGAGATGTGATTTTTTTGGAGGGGGTGGTTCTGGGGATAGAACTCAAGGCCTTGGGCTTGCTAGGCGAGCGCTCTACCACTAAGCTAAATCCCCAAGCCGTAAACAGAGAATTTTTAATCCCTTGTCTGTGCCTCAGTTTCTTCTTCTGCGAAATGGAAGTAATCGGAGCTCCGGCACAAGCCTGCGAAAGGTTTACAACTCAGGGACTGGCAAACTGCTGTCCTGACGCCAGAGGGCGTCGGAGGACAGGGCTGCAGGTGATCAGGTAGCGGGAGGAGCAGATGAATCACAAATACCTCCCGGAGGAGGAGGGGCCCAGCCAGCGAGGTGGGGTGGCCAGGCAGACAGATGAGGGAGGAGAAATGGGAAAGGGTGGAAGGAGAGTCACGTGGCCGGGGGGTGGGGGTCTGAATAGCGGCTGGCTGCAGCCTTGAACGCCCAGGCGAGTCCAGAAACCTGTCCCTCAGGGTCTAATCGCATAAACCTGGCTCGAAACCGCAGCCGGCGTGGACGCCGTGCAGCCCATAGACCACGCTCTTCCGCCTGCTTCTGCGTCTCCGCCCACCCCATGGTAGCCAATCACACACACTGTGGCGTATCCGGGTTCCGATTTAACCAATCACGACTAAGTCACGGAGGCGGGGAGACGCTAGGACCAATCGGAGAGGAAGCTTCCGGGCCACACGCCCAAAGATTGCGACTGGCCGGGACGCAGAGGGGGCAGGCGCATTTCAGGCGGCCAATGAGAAGCGGAGTCTGGCGGGTAACTGGGAGCAGCTCCCCGAGGCTCTGGGACGGGGTCGCGGGTTCGAGCCTGGGCCTCCCGCGAAGGGTGAGTTCGGAGGGGAGCAACGAAGGGGCGCGCCCGGGAAGTTTTGAAAAAGAAAGGGTTCATCAAGAAGGAGGCCAGGGACTGCATGGGGCTGCCACGGGGCGGACGGGAGCAGGCGGTGCACAGCGCGGTTACCGCCGGGCTCGCCGGGTTTGGGTTTTGGGGTGTGGAGGGAGTGCAGCCTTCCTAGGTACAGACCTCACCCCAGTTCCTTATTCAGAGCTCAGCCTCGGTCCAGTAGAGACCAGGAAGGAGGAAGTGGGCTCCCCAAAGCTGCACACCCAGGATGCATCCCAAGCGCCAGGGCCCAATAACAGCAAGCGTTTCTTGATACTTATGCGGTGCCGGGCCCTGGGCCAAGCACGTCCTCTGCCGTCTGTCTTTCTGTTTTCTGAGACAGGATCTTCCTATACAGTTCAGGCTGGCCTTGAACTCTCGGCGATCCTCCTGCCTCAGCTTCTCCAGTGCTGGGATGACAGGCAGGCCCTCCCACAACTGCCCTTCTGCCTCATTTCACTGACTCCTCCCTTTGAGGAGCAGCCTCAGAAATCGGACAGTGTGACCTCCCCACACCTTCCCCTTCCCATTACTTTTAGTAACCTCCGCCAGTCGCTGATCCACTTCTGCGTGAGGACCTGGCGACCTGGGCCATGGACTAGGGGACCAAGCTGGGACACAAACTCCCCAGACTCTGAAGAGTCAGCAGGGACAAAGTCCATCCTGGTACGGATGTGGAGAATGGGTATGGTGGGCTGAAAAAGGAAAGGGTTGCCATGCTGGAACCAATTCTAATAATTTTGTTTGTTCATTGGGCAGAGCTGGGGCTCACACTCGGGCCCTCACGCAAGCTGGTGGGTGCTAACCACTGAGCTGCTATCTCAGCCCTGCGGGTGATGTCTCTCTCCTCGGGGTCATATTTGTGATTTTTCATGCCTGTTATAAGGTCTGTGCTGAAGGTGTAAGATGCAGAACGGCGTGGAAACCTCATATTTAGCTCCTCATGGCCACATTCCCAGCACCTCCATCTTCCAAATGGGGAAACAGGCTCAGAGTGGCTAAGTGAGCTGTGTGAGCAGACAGTTCCAGGACGCACCCCCAGGTCTGTCTGGCCCCACCTGCCTGCCTAGCTCTTTCGGGGAGGGTGGTTCAGGGTGGATTTCATCTCTTTTCTTACTCATCGATGGATTGATTTGTGGTACTGAGGATTGAAACCAGGGCCTTGACACTAAGCTACACACCCAGATCTTTTTATTTTTTTGAGGCAGCCTGGCTATGTAGTCCAGGCTGGTCTTGAACTCACTATGTAGCCCATGCTGGCCTCCAATTTGGGGTGATTCTCCTGCCTCAGCTTCCCACATTGCTGGAATTACACGCGTGCACCACCATGCGTGGCAAGAACCGGTGTACCAGGCTCGGGGGGGGTCATAGCCCAATCCTGTCAAACAAATGTGGAAACCGAGGTTCAAAGGAAAAATCAGGTACCTAAGGTGGCACAGCCAGGGGGACCCTGAGACTCCCTGGGGTGCGAGGCCGGGGCGCTCACGGCTGTCCTTCCCCAGGATGCCTCTGTATCGGCGAGGAGGCTCGGCCAAAGGCGGCCGGCCTGCCGGGGACGAAGTACAGCCCTTGGCCGCCATGGGAGGCCTGCGGGTCCTGCTGCACTGGGCTGGCCCGGGGGGCAGGCAGCCCTGGATCACCTTCAGTGAGACCTCACTGACAGCCGAGGAGATCTGTGTCCGCGTCGCACACAGTGTTGGTGAGTGTGGGCAGGGGCATGGCACGGGGCGGGGGACCTTTTTCCATCATGGGGACAGGAGGGGCCCAGCTCGCCAGCCACAGCTCAGGTGGCAGAGCACCCACCCAGTATGGGGGCGGGGGCAGCCTCAGAGGCCCCGAGAGCTTGATGTGTTTGAGGAAGCACAAGACCTTCAGGGTGACTGGGGTATCAATTTTGAAATTTGGAAGCAGAAGTAAGAATTGAAACCAGAACCTAGCAAACAGAGCCAGGCACGGTGGTGCATGCCTATAATCCTAGAACTCAGGAGGCTGAGGCAGGAGGATCGCCCTGAGTTTGAGGCCTGGACTACATAGTGAGCTCAAGCCCAGCCTAGACTACCCTGTCTCAAAAACAAAACAAAACAAAAACCAAAACCAGAACCTAACAAGCAGAAGCTGGGTCGTGGTTGCTCTCACTGAAGGCCTGGGCTGTCTTAGAGAGTAGTAGGGAGCCAGGGAAGGTTAAGCAGCCAGCGAAGCCATCTCCTGGGTGCTTCGGAAACCGTCTCCCAAGGGAGTGTCCTCCTTTCTCAGGAAGATGGTGCAGTTAGGGGCAGTAACTTTAGAGAATAGTTCAGCAACATCAGAAGTGTGGAAACATCCATTCCCAAAAGCCAGGGTGCTGCTCCTGGGTATGTCTGCTTCAGACACTCAGCTCACAGCTTCCGGGAGGCGTTCCTGAGAATGTTCACAGCTGCTACTGCCACCACCGCTGCCGTCTCCTCCTCCTCCTCCTCTTCCCCTCCCCATTTTACCCCCCTCGCCTCCCCCATCCTTCTCTCTTCTCTCCTCTTTGTCTTCCTCCTCTTCCTCTTCCTCTTCCTCCTCTTCTGCTTCTGCTTCCTCCTCTTTCTTTTTTGCCCCAGTACTGGGGATTGGACCCAGAGCCTTCATTCTGAGCTCCAGCTCCAGCTCTTATTTATTTTTTATGAGACAGAGTCTCACTAACTTGCCAAGTTGTTTTGGTAGGCTCCAAATTTGTGAGCATCCTGCCTTAGCCTCTCAGAGTGTTGGAATGACAGGTGTGCACCACCATGTCCATCTAGGTGCCTCATTTCTTGTAGGGAAAACTGAGAGACTGTCACAAAATCCCTTAACCAGAGAATGTATAAGCAAATTGAAGTTGTACAAATACTGGAATACTATGCAGCCAGGAAAAAGACTTTAACTAAAGTTAATACATCATCCTATAGGAAGCTTCTAAAAAATAATTAATTAATGTATATTATTTAAAATTTTCATCTGAAGTCAGGCATGGTGGTGCACCTGTAATCCCAGTTAGTAGGAAGGTTGAGGCAGGAGAATTGCAAGTTCAAGGCTAGCCCGGGCCATTTAAGTATCTTGTAGACCAAGCCTTCAACACACATGCCATTGAAAGACATTTAAGATCCGAAATATGTGATCAAGATATGCTATCTCCATGTACCAATCCCTCCAAAACCATGTAACCATGATATATTTGTAAAATATACACTAAAAAAAACTCCACACTGTAGCAGAAGTGCATGGATCCTAAAGAGATGGAGAATGTGGGTTGGGGATTTAGCTCAAGCGGTAGAGCACTTGCCTAGCAAGTGCAAGCCTCTGAGTTCAATCTCCAGCACCAAAAGAGAGAGAGAGGGCTGGGGATTTAGCGCAGTGGTCCGAGTGTCTGCCTCGCAAGCGGAAGGCCCTGAGTTCGATCCCCAGCACCAAAAAAAAAAAAAAAAAAAAAAAAAAAGAGAGAGAGAGAGAGAGAAAGATGGAGAATGTGGAATAAGTAGTCATGATGACTTTCACATATTTAACAGGAAAATTGCTAGCAGTTTCTAGAGTTCTGTGAGTCAGTCTGGGATATGCTTTGTTGCTGTAATAAGCAGCCCCTAAGTCTTCTTGGAATAAGGCAATCAAGTTTACCTAAAATCAATGCAGTTTGGATGGTTCACCTCCATCATATACTTTTGCCATTTGGCACAAGGCATCTTCAACATCCTTGGGGCACAGGAATACGGCAGGATATTGATTTCCAGAAATGTGCCCATCTTATTGTCCACATGCTATTGGCCCACATCCTATTGGCTTGGAACCAGGCCAATGGCCTCACGGTAGCTGCAAGGGATTCTGGGAAATGTAGTTCTCTGATGAGACCACAGCACTGTCCTGTACCTCATTGTCCTCTGTGCATGTGCAACATGGGACAAGCCGTGGGCACGGGAGGAGGCCCCAGAAGGGTGTGTGATGGGAGACAGCGGTCCAGGTGTCTGCAGTAGATAATGTGGCTCCTGATCTTTCTTTTTTTTTTTTTTTTTTTTTTGGTGCCAGGGATCGATAGAGCCTTGTGCTTGCAAGGCAAGGACTCTAACCACTGGGCTAAATCCTCAGCTCTCCTGACCTTTTTGTTCCCCTGTTCTAGGCATCACACCAGCCTGCCTCAATCTCTTTGCTCTCTTTGATGCTGAGGCCCAAGTGTGGCTGCCCCCAAACCACATCCTGGAAGTTTCTGCAGACACAAGCCAGATGCTGTATTTTCGCATGAGGTGAGAGAAGGCCCCTTGAAAGGCTTGTCCCGTTGTCTACTTTTATTATTATCTTCTTTGAGACAGGGTCTCACTATGTAGTTCAGGCCAGCCTTGAACTCACTATGTAGCCCAAGCTGGCCTTGAACTCGAGGTGATCCTCCTGCCTCAGCCTCCCAAGGGCTGCCATTACAGGTGTGTGCCACCATGCTTGGCTTCGCCTTTCATTTATTATTTTTCTGGAGTTTGGGAATGGAACCCAAGACTTTGTGCATGCTGAGTGCCCCCACTGAGCCATACCCAAGTCCCAGTGTCCCCCTTTCTCTTGGAGCTGGTCTGAGCCCCTGCCATATCCCTTCCTGTCCTTCAGGTTTTACTTCCGGAACTGGCATGGCATGAATCCTCATGAGCCGCCTGTGTACCGCTGTGGACTCCCAGGGGCCGAGGCATCCTCAGAACAGGCAGAGCAGGGGGTACAGCTCTTGGATCCAGCCTCCTTTGCGTACCTCTTTGAGCAGGTGCGAGCTGACCTGGGGAGGTGGGACTCTTTCAGTGTGGACTTAGACAATTACGGAGCCCCCAGTTTCCTCTCCAATTCAATGTAGCTAGAATCTTCAATTCATGCCATCTGGGATCTTTCAGTTTGGCTGGTTGAATGAGTTCAGGGATTGAGTAATAATGTCTGCCACAGGCACAGAATTGGACAGCAGACATATATGTGCTGTTTTTTTGCCTTTTTAGAAAACAGTGGTCTCTTTGTCCCCAACGTGCCTGAAAACAGGGAACTACGGTTCTCTGACCAGCAAGTGAAAACAATCTCACATTTACCTTTGTGCCTGATTGTTTCACCTCCAGGGCAAGTATGAGTTTGTGAACGATGTGGTGTCACTGTGGGAGCTGTCCAGTGAGGAGGAGATCCACCACTTCAAGAATGAGAGCCTGGGAATGGCCTTTCTGCACCTCTGCCACCTCGCACTCTGCCGCAGTGTCCCGCTGGAGGAGGTGGCCAAGGAGATCAGGTGCCTGGGAATAGAATCAAGACATCCTGTGAGGTGTGGGGGTGCCTCACATGTAAGGGGGGCAGGAGGATCACAAGGGTGAGCCCAGCCTGGGCAATTTGGTGACTTAGTGAGACCCTGTCTCAAAATAAAATCTAAAAAAGGTCTGAGGATAGATATAGTTCAGTGTGAAGGCCCTGGGTTCAATTCCAGTACTACACACACACACACACACACACACACACACACCCCATTAGTGTAGTATACAACATTTGAGATGGTGATATGTGCAATGCAGAAAAATTAAGTAAGAAAGGAGCATGAGAAGTATCAGTGTGAGATGTCAACAACTGTATTTTAAAATTTTATTGCTGGGAATGGTGGCATATGCCCGTAATCCCAGAACTCAGGAGGCTGAGGCAGGAGAATGACTGCAAGTTCAAGGCCAGCTGAATTACATAGCGAGACCCTGTCTCAAAAAACAAAAAACAAAAAAAAAATTTTTTTTTTTTTTTGTTCATGTATTTATTTGGGGCATTGGGGATTCAACTGAGGGTCTCATCTCTGTTAGACAAGAGTTCTACCACAGAGCTACACCCACAGCCCATTTTTAAAATTTATGTATTTATCTTTATGGTGTTTTGAGACAGGGTCTCCCTATGCAGTCCAGGCTGGCCTTGAACTCACTGGGTAGCCCAGGCTGGCCTCTGAGTCATGGTGATCTTCCTGCCTCAGCCTCCTGAGGGCTGGGACTATAGGCCTAAGCCGCCATGACTGGTTTATTTTTATTTTTTTTTAAATGTTTATTTTGTGGGATTAGGGATTGCACTCATGACCTTTGCACAGAGCTGCTACTTCTGAAGCTCTTTTTAAATTTTTAATTTTGTGGCAGGTTGTTGCTAATCCACTAAGTTACCCAGGCTGGGCTTGAATTTTTTTTTGGCGGGAGGTTGAATTTATGATCCTGTTGCCCCAGTCTCCCAGATGCTGGGATTACAGGTATGTTAGTGTAGTGGCTCCAGTTCTTTTGAAGTTTATTTTATTTTATTTTTATTTTGAATTTTATTGTGAGATAGTGTTTAAATTCTCATGATGGGCTCAAATTTGCGATCCTCCTGCCTCAGCCTCCTGAGTAACTAGGATTACAGATGTCAGCACCCTGTCAACACTCTACTGGGTTCTTTGCTTACCCCCCTTCTTCATGACAGTACACATATTTGCTATATGATGCAGCTGAGGCTCAAAGAGGTCAAGCCACTTGAGATGTCACCCAGCCTGGCCCTACTCAGGCCCCTGACTGGTGCCCGGTGTTCCCCGCCAGCTTCACGCGCTGCATCCCTCACTCCTTCCGGCAGCAGATTCACCAGCACAATGCGCTGACCCGGCTGCGCCTGCGCAATGTCTTCCGCCACTTCCTGCGTGCCTTCCAGCCGGGCCACCTGTCCCAGCAGGTCGTCATGGTCAAGTACCTGGCTACTCTGGAGCGCCTGGCACCCCGCTTTGGCGCAGAATGCATCCCTGTGTGTCACCTGGAGCTCCTGTCCCAGGCCGACAGGGAGCCCTGCTACATCCAGGACAGCCAGCAGCCCCCTGCGGACCCCGAGCCCACCTCGGCCCCTGCGCTTCCCACCCACGAGGTGCTGGTCACGGGCACCGGGGGCATCCGGTGGCGGCCTGTCCAGCCAGAGGTGAGCAGGGTGGGCCTGGGGTGGGGACTGTACCCTTGATCTGCTGGGTCCTTCACATGTCTGCCTCTGGCTGAGTCTGTCTTTCTCCTGGGTTCTTTTCTTAGAGGGTAC
>PVJO010034128.1:0-11316 GCA_004026905.1 Hystrix cristata | reverse complement strand
AAGAGAAAACTTAGAATGAAAACAGGTTATATATCTTGCTGTATACAAGTTGAATTATTAGAAAAGCCATCACTCTATTAACAATTACAGGATCATTCTACTTCAAAACTTTATATTGATATGAGTGTCATCATGTTTGTGTCTGTATATATATTCAGGCATAATCTAAATATGCAACATTATATGATATGTGCAGGAGATGAGGTATTTAAAATGCAACACAATTTGCATTATGTACTGATGATAGCTCCCTATGACTTTGCAGTACTTATTTTGCACACAATAACAACCGACTCACAGAATGAGACACAAAAAATGTATGAATTTGGAATCATCTCCATAGCTTCTTGGTCTGACCTGACACCACAACAGAGAACAGCTTACTTAGTTCAGCGGGGGAACCTACAAGGATACCCTTCATAACATCTCATCTCCTACTCTGTTTGATGATTTAAGAGTTTTTGTTTCAATTATTTTCTTTGTCTGTTTTGCATTTAGGACAACTGACCAAGGTCACTGACCAAAGCTCATTGTCAGGGTGTCCTATCCCTACAGGTACAGCACTCCTTTGATAAATCGTCATTACTCTTTCCCCACTTTAAATAGCAGATTTGGTTCAGATTTGAAAGCCTTTCACTGTTGTTTAAACTGTTTATGATTAAGGAGGCTGCCAAAGCTTTAACATCGATAAGCCTCTTGGCAGAAAGAACAGAACTCTTAACGTTCGGCACCTCACACCAAAGACAACAGCACTTAACAATGGACTGAAAAGATCCTTTGTCGCCAAGAGATTATGACGACATCTTAATTATTCTTTCTCTCCCAGAGAGTTAAAGGCAACCGTGCTGACCCAGATGCATGAAGAAGAAACAAAGAACTTCAACATCTTATTATGTTGTGTGATCATATTTAAAAAAAAAAAAACACCAAAAAATATAAAAGATTTTGAATCTCTAAAACTACTTGTATTTAGAAGCTTATATTTGCTTAAAAATGGAATAACTTAGTATAGTGGCAGTTATTTTAGAATAAAAAGTTGTAGGGTTTGGCGGTACATGCCAGTAATCCCAGCACTCTGGAGGCTGAGGTAGGAGTATCACTATGAGTTAGAAACCACTTTGGGCAACATAGTGAGTTTAAGGACAGTGTGCACTGTAAAGAAGACCCTGTCCCCCCACACACAAGACCCTGAGTTCGATCTCTGGCACAAAAAAAAAAGAGGAAGAAGAAAACATGTGAAGAAGAGGAAGACAAGGAAGGGGGCACAGACTTCTTGAGCCCGAGTTCACCTTCCAAGAGGCCATGTAAAAGGTCATTTCCTAGAACTGTCTTTGTGAAGAGAGATAGAAAACATTATCCACTGGAAGAAGAATTAGCCACAGATTTCAGTTTCTCATGGTTTAAGTTAACCCCACAGGATGCTAACCTACTTGTCAGTATCTGTTTGAGTACAAAACAGGAGCCAGCCTGTTTGGGTACAAAGCAGGAGCCAGCCGACAAACCTTATGACACTATAGCAGAACCACACAGACCACCAAAAGACTCACCGCTGAAAACACCTCCAGTTCTCATGCCTACCTACTCACTGGGAAGGATAAGTAGTTCAGCAGTCAACTAGGAAGCAAAAATATTTCAACTTGTAGTAGAAAGTTTTTTTCAGTGTCCACAAAATTAAGGTGATGTTCGAACGTTGCTTTGAGAATACAGTTGGAGAGCTTGTGTAAAAGACTGGACATACAGAAGACATTTTATTGATGTCATATAATTCAAATTTCTGTTTCATCATGTGTCCATATTTGTAGGAATTCTTTATTTCGTATTCTCACTCGAATAATTTCTGGATATTTGAGGAGGAGAAAGTGTAGCCTGCGTGTTTCCTCCCTTGAGCCATTCAACTGAGCGAAATAGACTGCTGCTGGTCTGAAAGAATTCAGAACCAGCCCCAAGCGCCGGAACAGCACGGAACATCATACTAAATCAAGATCAGGATGGGGGGTGTGGAAACATATCCCGTATTCTTTATCATTGTAGCACCTACCTGGCCTAATGAAAATAAGGAAATATAATGTTCCTTTCTTTGCATATAATTCCAGCTAGAAAATATTCTCTAGCTGATAAAATACCCTGGAACTACCAAATTCATCAGGGTAAAGAGTGGAAGCTATAAAGCCTTTCACAGTGCTGGACCACTGTACCTTAAGGAACCCTCCTGAAAAACGTTCTACACCACAAGAAATATGCTCTGGTTCTCCCGCTATCAGTCCTCACACAAGTAATCAAACACCTGGTCCAGGAAGACCAATTTCAATTCACACTAGGGCAGCAAGTGTGTGAAAGTCCTGCAAAGGAAAGGGAAGAGAGAAAAAGAAAACTGTTAGATAAAGCAAACAAGGAGAAGTGAGTAGAGAGAGAGAAAGGAAGGAAGAAGGAAGAGGGAAAAAGGGAGGGAGATGGAAGAGGAAAGAAAGAAAGAAAGACTTTCAGTTACATCAATATGACAAAATAACACACACAACCAAAATCCTTGATGATAATAATAATAATAGAAATGTATTTAAGGCGTATCACTGCAAATGTATGAATTTGTTCATCTCCATCTACAAAAGAAAAGACCAAAGAGAAAAAAAGATTAAATTCTAAAGCAGGTAAATAGAAAAGAATGATCACCTAATTTTTTAAAAATAAAGCGACTAACTAAACTGATGAAAGAAACCGTAGATAGTGGCTGAAGTGGATAATTATCTACAATTGGCAGACAAAAATAATTCTCACATTAAAATTCTGCACTGGTGAAGCTATTTTTCTAGAAGAGACAGGTGGAAATCAAACAATTAGAAAAGATGTCAGGCAAATCTTAATGAATAGGATGATGAACAGCTATATTAATAAAAGTAAAAATAAACTTTAATACTTCCAGCTACAATTTTAAATTTTGATCCACATAATTCAAAATAAGTAAACTAAAAAGAGCTTTCTAAAAAAATAAGACCACATAATTGTATCATAATAGTAGGACATGTTAATACAACTTTCTCAGAAACTAAAAGACAAAAGGGAAAATTCAACAAACTTACATTAAACAAAATATCCAAATCAGGAATGTCAAGATTTGAATTAACCAGGATCATGAGTCTCCTGAAATACAGAACATCCCAGTACATCATTCCTGCCAAAATTCTTAAATAAGAATACAATGGAAGAAGAAAAAGTCAATACAGAGTGCGGGATAATCTAAAACCAACTGTTCCAGAGTATTTCACATAGTAATTTTTAAAAAGTAAAATAAAACTAATATAAACGCTTTAAAATTTTAGGGGATTCTGTGGTATGACAATGTGAATGAACCTTAAAGACATGCTGAGGGACATAAGCCAGTCACAGAGAGGCAAATATTGCAGGATCTAATTTAAATGTAGAATTTGAAAAACTGAAATCTGCAGAAGCAGTGAATAGAATGGTAGTAGCAGGGCAGGAAGCATGCAGAAATGGGAGGCTCTAAGTCAAAAGTACCCAACCGAGGTTATGTCAGATAACCTATTGTAGGTTAGAGAACCATACAATACAATACGGCATGAGGACCACGATTAACAATGCTGTAGTGTGTGGTGGAAACTTACTAAGACTATAAAATAAAAAGAGGAAAGGCAATGTGAGGAGATGGATATATTAATCTGCTTGCCTGCAGTAATCAGTTCAGTTTATGTTCACCAAAACATGTTTTATACCTAAACTATATAGTGTATACAATTTTTAAAGGCAATAAGGTGAATATAAGAAAAATGAAAGAAGACTTAACTGTTCACATATCTGTCTTGAAACAAAGAGACCAATAGACATGAAAATGCTCAGACATATTGTGCATTTCAGAGTAATACACCTAACTATTTTGGATCTAGTATGTTCCTTTCTAAATGTGAATAATAAAATCCTACTCTCAAGTTTGTTTTCACAGTTAAGCGAATTGACGCACGCAAAATGTTTGCCACAGATTGGCATTCGTGAATGATTAACTTCCTTCCTGGCCCTTTTGGTCAGATATTTTAAAGATGAATCTTGAAGACAGAAATAATTCATAATTCCATTTTTCTGTGAGTTACCCTATTCTATAGAATAGGTTCCACTCCCAGCAAAATGAATGAGCCTGAAGTCCGGTTCAGCTCTATGTTGACCAATGGGAGGATTAACAAGGATGCTCCCTCCCCGCAGATATGCGTTCCTCACCAGGAGCAGCCTAGAAGTGCATCTTTTCAGTGTCTCTCATTTTCAACATATTGCATGTTTTTAAAAAGAGAAAATACTTTTAGTACGTCATTACTTCATGAAGCTATTTTTCAAATTCTACTAGTTGTCTCCACACAGTGTTTTTATGAAACAATTTGGGGGACTAAAACACATACTAATAACCACATCTCTGGATTCTATTATTGATTCAAAAGGTGACCTTGAACAATATCTGGTTCTTCATATCTTGTTCCTCTAACTGAAATATGATTCTTGCTATCAAATAGACTGCCTAGAAAAATATTAACCTCGTATCTAATCCTATTACACTTGATTATAAGGAGAAAATAACTCCCTTTTGTGACATTTACCTAAGTTTCTGATGCACATGGGTTTCAATAAATGGAATAATCGTTTGATATATTATAGAGTCTAATGCAAAAATCCTGATTTGAAGGCACTTTTTATAGACCTGTGTTTGATGTTGCAGAAGGAATAGCAAAGGCTTGAGAATCAAGGTTCACCATGGGGTGTTTTCTGATAAACTTCAGTTTTCTTATTTCTAAAGAGGAATCTCATAAACTTTCAGGAAAGAGATGCATGTAAAGCCAGTTTTAAAATATGAAAAGGAGAAAATCAATGAAGGGGGTGAAGTAAGATTCTGTTTACATGTAAAGGGCATAGTGCATTAAGAGGGTAGATCTGAATGTACAAAAAAATACATTTATGATCTGTACATAGTAAGACTTTTTTCTTATTTCTCCTTTGCTTTGCTGTTACTTTATGCTGTACATAAAATATTAATTTGACAGGACTTGTGTACAATTTATGAAGAAGTACTCACATATGTAATAAAATATTTGAGGATACATAATCCAAATTTGATAGTCGAGCAGTGAGTTAGGAGTCCAGAAACGAATCCACACGCCCTCAGTGGACTGATCTCCACGAGGGCTCCAAGGACACACAGTGAGAAAAGGACAGTTTGCCAGCGACTGATTTAGGAAGCCTGGATTCCATTGTAAGAGTCACTGTCCTTGGATTTAAATTCAGACTCACACAAAATCTTGGATGTGGACAAAATGTAGACAAATTATTTTCTAAAATGAGGCACACATGGCTTCTTGTCCAGTTTCTGATGGAGATCTCATTCGAATCCGAATCCTCATGAGCTTAGATTTCTGCCTAGACTTCTGTCAGAATTTTGGTCTTCTGGCTGCCCATTGGTATCCCCCTAACAATCTCTGCTTTCATTATGGAATTCTAAGGCTTTTCCAGCGGTATCTTCAAAATGTTCCAAACTCCTTCCTAGAACCAGTTCTAAACCCCACTTTACTAGAACTAATTTTCTGTATTAGTCACTTTCTCTTTGCTAGGACAAGATACCCAACACCTTCAACTAAATGTTGCACAGGTTTATTTTGGCTCACTGTTTTCAGAGGTTTTTGTCCATGGCTGGCTGGCTGCAAGGCAGAAACATCATGGTGGAAGGCTCTAGTAGAGGGAAACTGCTCAGTTAATGGCAGCCAGGAGGCAGAGAAAGAAGGAGCCAGGGAGAAAATAAACCCATCCAGTTCATGTCTGGGTGACCTAACCCTTCTAATCAGACCCCACCTTCGAACACAAGACTTTGGGGAGATATTTTTAGATATAAACCATAACATCTACATACAAAAGAAAAAAAAAAGGAAATTTGAGGCATAACATACACCACCCAGAGAAATCAACTCAAAATAAATGTAAGGCTTGAGATGGTAAAATTCTTGGGATAAAATAAAAGGGAACATCTTCATAACATTAACCTTGGCGATGATCTCTTGTATATCAGAGACATAGACATCAAAAACAAAAATAAGTAAATGACACTAAATCAAAACGAGGTGAACACATAACCTAAGGAGAGAAAATTATGTGCAGGACACGTACCTGATACGTGGTTAATCCTCAGACTATACAAGGAATTCCTATAATTCAATGGGGAAACAGACAAATAAAACAATGAATATTATGATTTCAAAATAGGCACAGGTCTTAAATGGTATACCTCCAACAGAGACATACAAAAGTCTTGTGGGCATATAAAATAAAGCTCAATATCATTCATCAGGGAAATACAGATCAAGTATACAATTAGATATAACCTCACACCTGTCCGGATGGTAATTATTTAAAAAGAAGACAATAGATGGAATAAATATTATGGGAAAAACTGATATTTATATACTGTGGGTAGGAATGCTATTACGCAAAATAGTACAGAAATTTCTTAAAAATTTAAAATAGAATTACCAGAAGATCCAGCAATACCATTTATATACTCTGTGTGCATGCATGTGTATATGAATTGAAATCAAGATCTCAAAGAAATATTACCACTCCTATAGACAGTTGTGTAGATAAATAAATTACAGTATATAGACGCAATGGAAGATAATTTTGCCTAAAAAAAGAAAGAGAGGGAGGTGGGAATGGGAGGAAGAGGAGTTATTAGATTAGCATAAAATTTAATTATATAAGTTCTAGAGATCTGCTGTCCAACCTGGTGCCTATATTTAACAATGCTATCTTGTTCATTTGAAAATTTAAGACTGGATGTGGCGGTGCACACATGTAATCTCAGTGCTCAAGAGGCTGAGGCAGGAGGATCACCATGTGTTCAAGGCGAGCCTGAACTACAAATGAGACCTTCTCTCAAAAATAAACGTTTAGAGAGCAAATCTCATGTTACTGTTCTCACATAACAGAAATTTTTGCAGGTGATGGATATATTTATTACCTTGACTGAGGTGATGATATATGAATGTGTCTAATCTCATCAAATTTTATTTATTAAACTTGTGCAAAGTTTTGTTTTTTGTTTTGTTTTGGTTTGGGTTTGGTTTCTGTTTCATATGCCATCTTAGTAAAACTGTTCAAAAAGAAAAACCGAAATCATTGTGGTAGCTGCAAGAGCAGGCGAAACAAATTACACTTCCAGGTGACAAGTGAGCGCTCTTCACCTGATTTCTGACATTATTAAGTTTATAGGCTACGTTAATCTGAGGTGCACCTTACGTGCCCCTTAGCTAATCAGAGGGGCACCGTAAATGTTATATAGTGGAGGGAAATTGGCCACAGATACTAAAGATGAAGCATTTCCACAATACTCAGGCTAACATCTTGGCTTGAGTACTCTTTATTTTCAGTGTTCACTTACATTTTACTTGATTACCTCAATTTCTCAATGTTTTGCTAATGATGTTTTAATCCTAAGGGTGCATTTGACAATGTAACTACAACGACACTAATAACAAAAGCACTCCCTAGAAACTATAATGCCCTAAGATAGAAAGCGTGGTCAAATATGCTTTTAAGATGAACTAGTCATTTTAGCAATGCCTTGGCAATCCCAAATTAGACCAATTTGCAAATGTTTGATTGGTCAGACCCAATTTCCTGCAGGCTGGTTCTCCCTCCCACACCTAGTTTCCTCTCTGCTTGCAGAGTGAGACTTTTGGGTTGCATTATTGGTTGGTATGCATCACACTGGCTAAATCCTTTGGCAGGGGAAGAAGTATCCTTTGCCAGGAGATTATCATATTTTAGCTCCTATAAAATACAGCATTAAGAAATTACCACATTTTGCTTAGACACTGCTTCTGGTATTAGACAATCTCAAATAGTCCTAAACTCTGGGAGAAATTGAAATTTTTATCTGTAAAACACAGAAAATATGAAGGAGAGGGTGAGTAAATAAACAGCAGTGTTCTTTTAGGTTCAGTGGTACACTGGGCCTCACTATTTTCTTTCGAGTGTGTTTACAACGTTCAATGCTGCGTGCCACGGGCAAAGTTTAACTGCTTCTTTTATGTGCACCTTCAAATGAAAAGCACTTGGTGGTTGCTCATCTGCTGAAGTAATTTAATATACTGCACCTGTAATTAAGCACAGTGAAAAAGAGGGAAGCTGTTGCTTCTTTTTTGTTGGTTTCTTTTCTGCCATATTATAAATTATGGGATATTTGGCGGTAAAATATCATTCTGATTGTCTCCCACAAGTAAATGCATATTGAAAACTGATTGCAAAAAAAGTATTTGGATAGTCTGTATACCAATAACTTAGTTTTGGGAATACAAACCTATGCCTAGGAGTATGCTAAAATCAAATTCTATATAGGTACATTGTTTTGCTTATTACTATTTTGTTCCTAGCTTCCTGTTCTGTTGTAGAGGAAAAATAAAACTTTTCGTAAAAGAAATTTGGATACCCTTTGGTTAAATTCAAATCACTGGTTAGAAAACTAAGTACTAATATCTATTGATTCTTATTTCAGAAGAGAGATGATGGCCAAGATCCTACTTCAAGACCTCCATATTCGTTGTTCCAACTTTCTGGAACTTTCCTTGTACCAAAACCATCTAGTTTCTCCCCGCGGTGCTCCAGGCTTTTTAAGTGGGGCTTTTTTCATTACTATTCCATGTATACCTTTTCTAATATTTAATACACTTTGTCAAAATATTTTATATAATCTATTGCTCTATTATTCTTCTTATTATATCTCATCACTTACTGACCTATTACATATTTTATTTGCTTCTTATATACCACTGTAGAAGTTATTTACTGCCTGTCTTCCTACAAGAAGACGAATCTATAAGAAGAAAATGTACATTTATATGTTTTTTGACACAGACTCTTGCTACATATTCCAGGCTTGCTTTGAACTCACTATGTAGCCCAGGCTAGCCTCGAACTCAAGGGAATTCTCTTTCCTCAGGGGGATTACAGGTGTGCACCACCATGCCCTGCTCATAAATCTGTACGATTTATTCATTTTTATGTCCATAGTTTCTAGATTAATGCCTGGTATCTATCTGTTGCTAAGAATGGCAAAATTCAGTTTTTATTCCTGACAGCAAAATAAATTGACTACCAAGACTTTAATTGAACAAGTTGATGGTCCAAAAGTAGTAAACAAATTACTCCAAACCTCAGGGCAAATAATAGCTTTCCTCTGAGAAATGACAACATCCGAGGAGGGATGAGTCAGCTGGATAACACAGGTGAGGGCTGCCCCGTGACGAAGAAACTGAGGCCTCTCACAGGGGCCACCTGGGACTCAGGGAAATGCCAGATTTCGGCAGAGACCGGCAGGACCAAAGTGGAATGCAGTTCTGCAGAAAACGGAAGCTGCTGGGGTTGGAGACGTTCAGATGAATGCGTGTGATCAGGCTGCAGGGCTCTTGCGATGATGATTACAGTCCTAAGAGAAATGAGGAATTAGAGGATTTTCAAGGCCTTTATATGATCAGTAAATTTTTCCTAAAATGTGGCTGCCAGTGATGGTGATTATTACACTTCTGTGGGGGAAAAATCAAAATACAAAAAACAAAACCTTGAGCTTTCCATTAAAATTCTATTGTTCTATTTCAAATAGATAAATCATAGTGCCATGAAGGAGAAAGCTTGGGAGTGAAGGCATAACCTCCATAGAGCGGCTACTGTGCCACACACTGTGCGAGTCACTCCCTGAGTTTCTCAACTTTCTTCACTTCGCCATTGCAGGTGAAGAAACCCAGATTCTGAAAACATGCAAGTCTTGCTCAGGATGAAAACATGAGAAAGACGCAGACCCGGGACAGCACGCCAGGCTGTTAGAATCACTCTCAGGTCTGCGTTTGGACAACTTAACGACTGCCAAATATTTAAAGCTAGGAAATAAATTAGTTTCAAAATCACCTGTGAATTAATAGAGACGTGCCTAAGAAATTTTGTGGTCCACATAAAGAAACTCGAATGTTGAATTAGCTTTGCTTAACCTACAAAGATAATATGAGGTATTAAAAATCACTTATGCTAATGAATTAAAACAAATGTGTCCAAGTGAACTAGGTTTGTAAATGGTGATGAACAGGCAATTAACGTGAATTTGTTGGCCAGCTAGCATAACAACAGAAAACAGTTTTGTAGCTCTATAGATCATTCTGTCTATACCTTTGGTATATATAATTCATTTACCTTCACCACAAAAGCAATATGCTATGGCATTTTCGTTTACTAACAGTGGAAACTGAGGCTGGGGTGTAATTAACCTGTCCAGGGGCATACGACTTATTTGTGTACTTCACCCTGGACTAGAAATTTGAGGAAACTAACAAATATCACATGGAAGATGCATCACTCGTTCTGAAAAAGAACTAAAATATTCAATTATTGTATGAACGGATAATTGTGTGAATGAGCGGATTAAACTATTGAGTGGTTAATAAAAGAGCTAAATGAGAATGCGGCGTCTGGGCTAAGCAGAGATCAAATGTTATCCTCCCAGTTGCTGAATTAAATTCTGCAGGGAAACAAATACAGTGTATGTAGAATTGGCATTTGAGAGAAGTGAAGTAATTTGCAGTATTAGAAAAGAGAAAGCAAGTCAATTAATTCAACAAATATGTATTATTTCCATAATGCTTGAGACTTATTAGAATAGCTCCTAGGGATAGATAAGGAAATATGATGTATTTGCTGTCCTCGACATCTTTCTAGTGGAAGAGAAAGATTTGTAAACACACGATTGTGAGAGATTTAGTTTAGGCAATAACAGAATGCCGTCACAAAGCAGAAATGTTACAGAAGAGAAAGATAGGGCAGTGTACTTTCTAAACGTTGACAGCAAACTCATAAGGATAACATTCGTAATTAAATTCAAACTGCCAAGGGGCAAAGATGCCTCATGCCCATGTCCCCATGCCTTAAATTTGTTTGAACTTTATTTATATACTTCTCTTAACATTGCCATGAAATGTTCTATATCACATCTCAAAAATTGGAAATAGACTGTAGCTCAGTTTTCTCTTTCTAAAGCCAAATGATGTTGACGTCATTAGAGTAAATTAGTGCTCTAGGATTGTTTCATTAACTAGAACAACATGCAGATGGGAATTTTCAGATGGCTTCTCTCAACAAAACCTGCTGACCTCCTTCCACGACATTCCAAAGCTGTATCCAAGGAACCTCTGCTCAACAGTAGGCATTTTGCGTAACTTTCTTCATTTTCTGTTGTAGATCTCTTCGTTCACATTATTCATATTTTAGGAGGGTAGAAGACTATTTGAGATTTGA
>PVJO010034127.1:0-11318 GCA_004026905.1 Hystrix cristata | reverse complement strand
ACAGAGGCGTGGGCACTGCGTGAACATGGAATAAATACATTCTGTCTATGACTGTGTCTCACCCCCCACAGCCCACAGAATGCAAACCCCATGGGGGCAGGGCTTTCTCCTTGGGGCTGTGGCACCTCTCTTCCTGCTGGTTTTCTGGGATCCTGGGCTGACTACCGCTTGGTATTGTCTCTTTCCTTGTGTTTTCCCAAATTCTGAAGAAGTTTTGAAAGGAGTGGGCTGCTTGGGGGCAGCGGGGAGCCAAGGGCTCATCAGGGGACAGAGGACACTGTGCCAGGTTCAGGGCTGTGGCTGAAAGAGGAGCTGCCAATAGTAACTGTCAGCAGCCATAGTAACTTGAATTAAGAGGGAAAGATGGACAAGGTGTGTGGACGGCAGTGCTGTGGACAGAAAGCAGCATGTGCAAAGGCCCAGAGGTCAGGGCGGTGCTGAGATGAAGGTGCCAGGCTGACCCAGGAGCTTTCCACCCCAGTGTACCTGCTGAGCACAGAACCTTCTTTTGGTCCTGCCTGTGTGCCTCCTGTAGAAGAGAATCTGTGTCCTCTTCCAAGCAGGGAGAATTTGTGCAATGCTGGACCCTGCATGGATTTCACAAAGCCTGTACAGGGAAGGAAATCACATTTCACTTATTCATGCATTTACTCATCAGCAAGATCAAATGCACCTCTTGTTCTAGGAGCTTCCCACTGTCATCCGGGTGTCACAGCAAGACCCCCACGTCCACCCCGAGGTATGAACTCTATCTCCAGTGCACAGACACAGAGGTGAGGCTGAGAGGGCCGGGCCCTGGCTCACTGCCAGGAGCAGGAAGTGGGGGTCAGCAGGGCACCCAGAGTGGCTGAGCCTCCCTCTCTCCCCAGTTCCTAGTCAAGCCCTCCCAGACTGTGTGACCGTGGGCAAGCCACTCAACTGCTCTGGACGAGGTTCAGTGTTCTTTTTGTAGAACAGGGTCCCATGTTTGCTGGGCCTTAAAGAGCTCCCAGCCCTGCTCAGTTCTTCACTGCAGATTGGACCCTGTTCCCCTCTCCGTCCTGTGCCACACTCACTCTGTCTGGCTCCTGCCCTCTGCCCATGCCCAGGGAAATTTATTGAATAAATAATCCCCACTGTGGGGCAGGAGCTGGCGCTGCAGCCTCAAAGCAGAGACACAAGTTACCAAGCTGCCTCTCCAGGGCAGGGACACCAGGAAGCTTCCACGTGGGCTGTTCTGTCAGGCAACTGGACACCGAGAACAAACCAACCAACCCTCCAGGTTATCATCACTTTGCTAGCCCTCTGCCACCACGCGGGCAGGACACGGAGAGTATGCTTAGAACCCTCTGAAGAGTTTGGCTTTTCTCACGTCCAGGCCAGCAGCGTGGAGCAGAGTCAGCCTCACAGGACCCAAAGGGCCTGAGTGTGTGCCAGGGGGACGCTCAAGGGACCTCGGGGAGGCGACTGGGGGGATGGAGGTTGCTGGGCACAAGGTGCCTCCCACCTGGCCACTCGCCGAGGGAACCCACCTCCCCTGTTGGCCCAGTGAGTCTTCACCTCAAGCTGATCTCCCGGGAAACCTGCCCAGAGCGCAGGGCTGCTGGCATCTCCTCTCCCAGAGGAACCGATAGTCCAGCCGCTGGGGATGAAAGGTGGGAGAACGGACCATTCCTGGAGGGCCACTTGCCAATTTGGGCTCCTTGAGTCTGTGGATTGACCCCACTCTGAGTCCCCACTGCCAGCTGTCCCTCGCCTGAGCCAGTACATCACCACAAGCACCACCATCTGCCACCCTTCCCCCCAAGGCTCCTCCAGGGCCAGCACAGGGTGGGCACTGAGGCTTACAGGCCTCTTGTGCAAGCTGCCCTTGTCCCTGGGCACGCCCAGAGCCACTGACAGGCTCAGGGGAGGGCCTGTGGGGAGCTGTGGGGCTGTCGGCACCGGGGGACTGTCTGTAAGTGTCCCTGTGAGTCTTTCTACTCAGGACTACAGTCTGTTTGCCATCCGTCCCCCGCCTCCACTTTCCACCCAAACCCAGAACCGTGGCACGAGTGGTGCAGCAGAGGGCCCTGAGGGTGGGCTCTGAGGTCCTGTGTGACCCAGGCCCAGAGCCCAGAATTCCTCATTCCTGGGCTTCCATCTTGGTTCCGCTTTAGCAGAGGAGACAGTTTCCTCATGTATAAAAAAGGGCGAAGAGCCCCTCACTGGCAGAGGCTGCAGCGCAGCCTTCTAGCAACCAGTGCTGTGTCACGAAGAGCACCAACTCTTAGTGGCTAGAACAGTGCCAACACCCATTACTCTCATATCTGCGACTTGGGCCACGTTGAGTGGCAAGAGCTCAACTCTGCCCTGCTTGGGATCAGAATCAGACTCTGGAAGGCTGAGTCCCATCATCAGAAAGCTCCTCTCCAAGGATCTGAGGCCTCGGATGGGGCTGTTGGTCAGAACATCTCCATAAGGCCTCTCAGCATGGTGGGCGTCCCCTGAGGGCGAGCATCTCTCGGGAGACGGTCAGGCAGAGGGTCCCACAAGTCTCCCAGGGTCAAGTGCACTGAGTTCTCTTCCTCCAGGCAGCCACAGAACAGCACCAAGTTCAAGGGGAGGGGAAGAACCTGCCCCTTGAGGGTGAGTATCAGGGTGTTGGGGGAGGATGGGGCGTGGGAGATACAGCGCTGGCCATTTTTCGAGAGTAGAACTGGCCGCAGCAGGGAGGATTCGCAAGTGCACTTCCCTGTTCAGCATCTCAGGGCTCGTAGTTGGGAGCTGTTATTGTCACCCCTGCTGTTACTGAGAGAACCCAGCTTCGCTTTGTGCTAAAACGTCCCTGGAGCCCTGTATAGCTGAAGGTGCAGCAGAAAGGTGGGTTCTTCCCACTGGGGCTGTCAGTAAATCAGCCCAAAAACATGTTGGAATTTGTCCCCAGTCACCAGCATATCGGCACCCAGTCCACACCAGCCAGCCTCAGACACAGCTGCCTCTGCTGTGAGCAACAGTGTCTCTCCGGGAGCTTTCCTCCTCGGCCTCAGTTTCCCCTCAGAACAACGGGGTGTCCTGGCTGTACTTCCTCAGAGGCCAAGGGGACCAGCGTGAAAGACCTGCCCACTCTTGGCTGGCCCAGCCTGGGCCATGGACCATGTCGGTCCTTGCTCGGCCCGGGATGGAGAGGCAGCCTGCCGGGTCGGAGGCAGAGCTACTTCGGAGCCTGAGCCCCTGTGAAGGCCCAGAGGCGCCTGTGACCCAGAGAATGCACAGGCCCTTCGGTGTTCCGTTTGTTTTTATTAAACAAGCACAGCATGTCCCTCGTACAAAAGCTAGAAAGTACATATTGTAAAAGGAAGAAGATAAATGTTGCTCGTGTGCTCACCAGCCAGAGCCAAAGCCACAGCTAACATTTTGGCGGTTTTTTCTGCCGTCATTTCCCCCTACTTAAAGACGCAGATGTGTTTTGGGGGGTGATGAGGAGGGGTACTTTTAACAAAAACTACAAAGGAATAGTCTCTAAGCCTTTTACTTATTTTGAGTTCATTTATTCCAAACAAGCCAGAGACATGCACAAGGTAATGTAGTGCACCTCCACACAGCCATCACCTAGGTGGGCACATGTCAACGATTTGTACAGTTGTCCTAGATTTTGAAGGAACTGGAATATCACAAGCCATGTTGGCATCTGTCCTAACTCCTTCCTAACCTTGCTTCTCTCTCTCCCCTCCCAGAGGTGTGTACGCATGTATACACTGTGTATGATAATTTTGTCTTCAAAATTTAAATACATGCTGTGACATGCGATGCAATGTTCTGCTTACTCACAGTTTTCCAGATCTATCTATATTACATATATAGATCTTGGAACAAGATAATTGTCTTGTCACTGCTGTGCAGTGCTGACTCCTGTAATGACCCACTATTTATTCATCCAGCCCTGGTGAGTGTATGTTTGGGTCGATTTGATCCTTTTCCTACTCTCAGCATTGCTGATGCTGCCTACTCATGACCTGTGGCCCAGGAGCACAGCTTTGCTCCTCTGGGGGACTGAGTGAAGAGTGACCCTCTGGGCTGTGGGGTAGAGGTCCTGCCAGCATGAAGAGGTCACCAAGTAGCAGCATGAGGGTCTCCATCACACCACGCCCTGCTGTTCCTCGGTCCCGTCCAGCTTTGCCCTTGTGCCAATCCGATGGCTATGAAAGGATGCAGGCAATTTTATAGCCCGTTTTTCCTACCTAAATGATACACTGTGAGCTACTTTCCTCTGCAGGATATCTTCCTCAAAGCACATGTTTAATGGTGGTCGACGTCCCCATGTCTCCACCCCGGCATGGCTGGGATTTCCTGCACTGACTCCCTACTGTTGGATGCTGCAGTTAGCGTTTGGAGGAGGCCATGGACCTGACTGCAGAGCCCTCCCATCCCTGCACGCTCACTCTTTGGCAAAGCCGTGAAGAGGCAGAGTGTTGGAAATCACTAGACACTAGGGAAACGCAAGCAAATTACAACCACAAGGCGGTGTCTCTAGCACTCATCAACAGAACTGTGGCAAACAGCACTGGCCATAGGTGCTGGGCATTCCCGGTGGAAATGAAAAATGGTACAGCCACTTTGGCAAGCAGTCTTGCAATTTCTTATCAAGGTAAATATATATTTACTATAAAACTGAGCAGTTTCCTGCTAGGCATTTATCCAAAAGAAATGAAAACATGTGTCCACACTCATGTATTTGTATACTCCTAGAACAGCATTATTAATGACCATTCCGACTGAAAACAACCTAAATATACATTGCCAGGTGAATGGAAAAATAAATTATGGCACGCCCTATCCACGCAATGGAATACTACTCAGTAATAAAAAGGAATAAGCTATGGACACAGAACAACACAATGAAGCATGAAACATTAAGAGAATGCTCAAATATCAAGAATTTCTATGGAATGAATCCATTCAAAAGAAATTCTAGAAAAGACAACTCTAATGTATAGTGAAGAAAGCAAATCAGTGGTTGCCTGGGCTGGGCACTAGAGGGTAGGGATTGGCTGGGAAGGGGCACAAAGGAACATTTTGGGGGCAATGGGGACAGTCTATGCTAGCTTGGAGTGGATGATACACACTTGCATAGTTTGGCAAAACACAACCAACTGTAACATTAAATGAGTGAGTTTGTTTCTTGTATCTATTGCTCATTTATTATACCTGGATGAAAGTGAGAAAGGCAGCTGATGTTGTTACCAGATCTGGGGTCTTGTCCAGGTTCTTGAAGTCCCAAACAAAGAGCTGGGCAGCAGGATCAAAGATTTATTTCAAAGTACAGTCCACAGAGTCAAATCGGGCCAGTGAGAAGACTTCATGGCTCTGAGGGTTTCAACCATTAGGATCTGGGGCGGGATTGAGGGCTGGTCTGAGGTTTTGCCCCTGCCAGTGGGTGGCTTGGCTCTGGCTCTCCATCCGGCAAGGGAGTTTTTGACTTTTTATGGTCCTTGGAGGAACTGTCATAGCATCCAAAGTCCAAGGTTGGGGGCAGCGATCAAAACTGCATGGTCAGTGACTTGGTAGTTAGGACCCCGCCAGCTGGGCTTGCTGAAGACCACTGGGCCACGTCCAGGCAGTTACTGTGCATAGCCTGCGTGGCCAGATTCCTTTTTCTGTGTTTAAACTCGGCATTCTGGTCCCAGGCTAGTGTTTAACTCAGAAGGTGGATCTAGCCCAGAAAGCAGGTTCTAAGCTGGGCCCTCCATGCTGTCTCTGGTCCTTTCCTTAGCTACGTTCTCCTCAGTGTCAACAGAAGATGGTGGTCTCTCGGTGGTCCCTGGGACACCAGTGAGGCCAGAGCACTGCTCTGATCGGGAGAGGAAAGTCACCCACTCCATCGTGTGGCCTGCGGGAATGTGCAGGGATGCAGGGGAAAGACCTCACAGACGACCGTGAGGGCAGGTGACAGCCACTGGAATTCATTCCTCTGACATTTAGCACATCAGTCATGCTTGCACTGGGAGCCCAGCTCTAGGCTCTGCCCTGCAGCTCCAAGAGAGGACAAGAAGTCACGCGTGATGGCACACACCTGTAATCTCTCATTCCTGCAGGCTGAGGCAGGAGGATTGCACGTTCAAGCCCAGTCTGGGCAACGAAGCAAGACCCCATCTCAAAATAAAAATAAATAAATAAATGGCTGGGGATGTAGCTCAATGACAAGGCCCTGGGTTCCATCCCCCATACTGGGGGTGGGGGCAACAGATAAGAAGTTCTGTCCTCCCTGGCTGACGTTGTCTGTGCAAGAAAATGTTGCCAAGCAAGAAAGGGGCAGGAAATGAATTCCAGGCCTGCAGAGACCCCAGGAAGCCTGGGCCAGGGCGCTAGTGTGTGGCACTGGCCAGACTCAGGGTCAGGAGCTACTGCTGTGATTAGGTCCCAGGAGCCGGGCCTGAGAGGGCGAGCAATCTCTCAGCAGAGGGGATGGGAGACGCGCTGAACTGCAGGGCCCAGAACAGGGAAGACACCAGGAAGAAAGAAGAGTGTTCCCTAGGGGGCCAGAGCTGTGGACAGCTAAGGGGGACAAAGGTACCTTTGGCCACTTCATCACTCAGGGAGCTGGGGTCTGGCAGACCTGTAAAGACTGCTGTTTTTTTGGAATCCAGGCGCTCCTGTTCCCACCTCCCTGGGGCTCAGGAAGGTCTGGGGGTCGGGGGGACGCCTGGGCCTGGGTGGGAGTGTGTGGGGGGCCCGGAGGGCGAAGGGGTCTGGGGCAGAATGAAGCTTGCAAGATGCAGAGTTCTGAGCTCAGTCGATCTGGGTTCGACTCTTGAGTTTGCCACCGTAACAATGATAGGAGAGCTGGTAAGTGCGCTGTTATCTCACTGTCGCTGCCCAAGTCCTTTGATGGTCATGTTTGAGCAAGTTATAAATAAAATAAGACGCAGACACTGAGTACCTCCTCTGTGTGCACCGCTAGCTCATTTGCCATCATTTATTCTAAGTCAGCAAGTGCTCACTCTTTAAAGGCCCCCAAACCAGGAAGCACTTTGGGACAGGTGACAGTGCAGATTGGGTAGGATGTGATAAAACAGGTTTCCTGAGCTTGCTGGGGCTCCACATGCCAATTCCAGAATCCTGCGTCTCTCAGCAGTGCCCAGAGAGAGGGCGGTGAGCTCCCGTTGTCCCACTTCCCCAGATGTCTAAGGCCATCCCAGGACCCCTGAGGACCTCGACCCTGCCCACCATGATTGAGTTCCTCTTTCCATGGGGTCCCAAGATGATGATGTGGGAATCCCAGTGCAGCTGAAAGCAATGAATGTTTGACCATCTTGGCCACAGGGACCCCCCCACATCCCTGTCTCCTGGACCCCGGCCTGGCCCACTGTGACCACCGGGCCGCCACGCTGATCTGGAGCCTTTCCTTGGGAACCAGCCCAGCCCTTTGGACTGCCAACATGGTCCCTGTGGCTTGAGGCTCCTTGGTAATGGAGCCAAAGGGAACTGCAGCTCCCAAACCCCGAGCCTCTTCCCACCCAGCTGAACTGCACTGCCTCCTGGGCCTGGCTGGCTTTTCACTCACCTCTTCTTCCCTGAAAGGATGCCATCTTTGGCTGCCACCCTTGGGCAGGGACAGCAGTTCTGGGGACTGAGAGGTAGTGACTGGTGTCCTTCCAGCCCTTGCCTTGGAGGCCCCAGTGAGGCCTTCCTCATCTGACATCTGACAGCACCCGTTATGACTTGTGTCCAGATGCCCCCCCATCAAAGCCTCATGTGGTCACAGGTGGGGCTTTTTCAGAGGTGGATGAATCTAGAGTGTGTGATGATGGAATTAAGGGCATGCGATTACGAAATCAATCCACTGATTGGTTTGGACCCGCCCTAATCCCAGCAGCCTGGTAGAGTATATGAGGGACAGAAAGAGGCTTGTCTATCACATGCTTCCCCAGCTGCCTTCTGCCTGTCTGCCATGCCACCCTCCCTGCTTTGGAGCCAGCCGATTGTGGACTAAAAGCTCTATAAACTGTGAGCTAAATAAATCTTTCCTCCCTTAAGTATTTTGTCTCAGCAATGAGAGAAAAGTAACTAAAACAGCACCCGCAACTGTGACACTTGATAAGAACAGCACCACACCATAGCAGTATCCCAGGGAGAGGCCAGAGTTTAAAGAAACAGACTCCAGGTCTGGTTGGATCTGGCCTCCCTGAGCCTCGGTTTCCTCACCTGAGAAATGGGTTTATTCCCTTATCGACAGACCTCATATGGTCGCTGCAGATGGGACTGAACCAGCAAGGGCTCAGTCAGGGATGACAGCTGTGCTGATTGTTATAATTGCTAATTACCAAGGACTTCCTGTAGGCCAAGGGCCATGCCATCACTGCCCTGTCTCCAAAATGACAGAACAATGGATACTCATTGTTTTTTCAGTACCAAGGATTGAACCCAGGACTTTTGCACTGAGCTACATTCTTAGCCTTTTCTTTCTTTTTTTAGGCAGGATCTTATTTCCTAATTTGCTAGGTTGCCCAGGCTGGCCTCAAACTCGTGATCCTCCTTGCCTCAGCCTCTCAGAGTGCTAGGATTACAGGCGGTGCCACCTAAAGGAGACCCATTCTGGGACTAAAGGAAACTGATTTTTGGCAAAGCTAGGACACCACAGCTGGGGCATTTGGGACAGCACCGCATCAACACTACGGGTGACACCAGGGCTGCACTAATGGGCAGATTCTGGGCACCGCCCTTGTGGCTCCGGCCCCAGGAGGGGGCCAGGGTCTCTGGGGCAGGCTCGCAGCCCCACCTTCAGTGCACCTTCCTGAGCTCAGCCTCTGCCTCCTGAGGCCGGGCCGGCCGCCCCTTTCCAGTCACGGGAGGAGCCATTGAGTGAGGGCTGGGAAGCCCAAGCCAGAGCCCAAGGCACAACAGGCTATGGGAGGTGGGATCGTGCCAGGCAGCGCAGACATTCCGAAGCGCAGCCACAGGCTCCCCACAGATAGCACCTCCTGGACAAGACAGTTATTTGAGAGTGGGCAGCAGGATGGAGTACTGTGCATCAGTGAAAAGGCCCAATAGCCTGATTTCTTAAGTGGGATTTTTTTTTTTTTCATTCTGCACTGGGGTAAGAGAAACCCAAGGAACCCAAGCGTGGTTTCCTCCATTGGCTGTTTCCTCTGCCCGGATCACTGTCCCCGGGGGTCCTTCCAGCCTTGGCTTCCACACTTGCCCTCCCAGAGGTCTCTCTGGGCACCCCATAAAAATACACCCTTCCTCACTTCCCCACCTCGATTTCTTCACTCCACTCTGACCATCTGACGCCGTATTCTGTTTTTGTTCCTCTGTTTGTTGACCATCTTCCTGTCTTGCTGCGTTCGGGCTGCTGTAATGAATGACCACAGGCCAGCGGATTATGCACAGCAGTGACTTACGCCTCACAGTTCTGGGCCCAAGAGCAAGGCGTGGGCAGAGCTGGTGTGCAGCGAGGACCTGCTCACTGTGCACAGATGGAGCCTTTGGCTTGTGTCCTCACGTGGTGGGAAGGGGCAGGGACTCTCACAGGGCTCTGTCCCAAGGCACTGTTCGCACTCACCAGGGCTCCATCAGGGACCCAGTCACAGCCCAAAGATCACACATCCCGAGCTCCTGATCCCACATCAGGAGCAGAGTTTGAATTTGGGGAGCGCGTACATTCAGACGATAGCGCCCCGTGGGATCACGAGATCTGGAGCTTGGGACTGTACACAAGGCACTCGCTCTGCAGCCCTGCAGCCCACAGTGTACAGCGATATGGTGAGTGCAGGAGAAATGCAGGCTAAACGAACGCAGGAAGTACTGCGTTCTCTCACTGAAGCATTTCCCAAGCCTGCTGTGCACCCGGCTGTGTGGACACGAAACGACCCCGACAGGGTCCTTGACTTCCAGGCACTCGGTCTGAAAGAAAGAGAAACACGTTCACCCCAGTGTCTATTAGTGTCACGTGAGTGGATGACACTGAGGAGGAAGGCTGTGACTGTGGGCTCATCTGTGACAGGACGTTTCACAAGCCACACCAGCCTTCTCCAACAACAGCCCATTTTGCGGATGAAGCTTGGGAACTCAGAGAGGTGAAGTGACTTGGCCAAGAGTAAACTTGCCGCAGAACCGGGCAGGAACCTGGTGCCACGATTCCAAACTTTGAGTGCTGTCTCCTCTCCCATGAGGCCTCTCCTGCAAAACAGAGATGGGGCCCAGCTTAAGTGGGCTCAAACAAACAAACGAACCTATACACGTGATTATTACCATTAGTGTGCTCATGTGCCAGATGCATCCAGGAGTGCAGCCTTCAGGTGCAGCTGGATCTAGGGTCTCCCACAGTTCGGCGGCAATGACCGTTCTCAGCTGCACGCTCCAGTCCTAGAGGCACCTGCAGCACCGGTCCTCCCGTTTCCCTCCTCTCCAAACGAACCGAGACCTGAAGGGGGGAGAATGTCTCGCGAGAGACCTTGGAGGTGGCTCACTCGGAGCTCATTTCTTTCAGTCTCCCCTGAACCCCGAATACCGAGGCCGTGCAGTCAGGCGTCCCCTTCCGGCTCCCCACGCTGGGTGGTCGCGTGAGATGCTCTGACCAATGACACAGAAGCTGCAGTCAGGGGCGGGGGAGTTTCTGCTGTTCTCAGCACAGGGGCAGATGCGGCTGGTGCTGCCCAGAAGCCAAGCACAACACTGGGCGTGGACACCATCTTGCAACCAAGAGGGAGAAGCCAAAAACAAACAAACAAAAATTCACATTAGCCTGACAATGCCAAGTTGCTCGACTTCTAATCTGAGGCTCTTTGCTAACACACAAAAATAAACTCCATTGTTTAAGCAGCACCTTCAATCCCCTGTCCCTGCAGCTGAACACATCTGAGTGCTGTGCCTCTGTCGCCAGTCCCCACAGGTCCTGGGAAGGCATCTCATCGGCCCCAACGGCCACTCTCTTTCTTGACCACTTCCCTGTGCTATTAATGAGTCCCCTGTCCCTCTTCTGGACATGGGCCTGCTCCAGAACTGACTGGTGGCTGTCAGAGACATGGCGCGTCCTCCAACCACTGTGATCAGGTATGGATGGTCCCAGCACAAAGTGGGGGCTCTCTTAGTAAATCAGGGGAATAGTGGCCACACTCCCCACAGCCCTGGATCAACGGGGACAATAAACACCTTGTTCTTGGCCCAATGTTTCTTCCATCTTCTCCTCGGACACGGAAATACTGGCTCATTTTCATCTGGGCTGGGGCCAGGGGAAGGATGATTGCATGGAACTGTCCAGCCAGGGACCTCCCTGGGAAGCAGGAACGAGCCATAAACTTTGCAGCAGATGCCCATGGACACAGCATCCTTCCTGTGCTGAAGGCCTGGCCATGGCG
>PVJO010034126.1:0-11325 GCA_004026905.1 Hystrix cristata | reverse complement strand
CATAGAAAGAGGGAAATTCTGTCATCTGTGACAACACAGATGTAACTGGAGGATATTATGTTAAGTGAAACAAACCAGGCACTGAAAGACAAATACTGCATCATTTCAGTCATTTAAATAGAATTTAAAAACAGCAACTCAACTCTTAGAAGATCAGCATACTGGTTACCAGGTGTTGAGGATGGAGGTGATGGTGGTAGGCAGATGTTGGCCAAAGGGCACAAAGATGCAATGAGACAGGAGGAGTAAGTTTTGAAGATCTATTATATAGCATGGAGACCATAGTTAATAATAATGTATACTTGAATTGTTAGAAAATAAATATGTTAAGTGATTGATATATTGAGCTTGATTTGATCATTCTGCACTATATATATATAGTATCAAAACATGTAGTATATAAAAGTTATGTACATTTTTATTTGTCAATTAAAATATACATTTTAAAAAGAGATACATTAGATAAGAAGGCTAATGTGCTTGACTATATTTACTAATTAAAATTTGAAGGTAATCAAATGTTATTCAAAAGCTATATGATATATAACATTTCAAGCTTTATAAATAGAACCCTAAGAAGTTGAACCTTGAAGCCTAAAAATGAGGCTTTGCAAATTTGTAATTTAAAGTTGAATTTTAATTTTAATAAACAAATTCAATCTCAAAATAATTTTTTAAGACTTTGCTCATACTGTACATGATTTTGAGGGAAATCTGATATTCATTTCCTTTGAATTTAAACAAATAAAGCATTTGAAGTGAAACTAAAAATGTGCTTATTGCAATTCACATATGAAGGAAAAGTTTAGTACAGTTGTCATTTTGCTGTTTTTCATCTTTATCCACATATTTTGATTTATGTTACTTACGTTACTATTTTTACATGCTTAATATTTATACATTTACACCATATTTGCTTCGGGCGGGAAGCTTTCAATAAAACGTAACCTCTAAGTGAATTCACAGTGACTTGAGCAGTAAGTTAATTTTATCATCTGAAGGTGACAGAGGGACCCAGAGCAGGCGAAACGCGCCGTCAGGCCTCTTCACTCATTTGACTATCCTCTTGGCTGCACTTGTGGCCCCGGGATGGAGATCAGGTTCAGACGGCACGTTCGGGTGGCAGAGTGAGGGAGTGCATCTGTGTGTTGCAGGATACAGGCATGAAGAGGGCTGGAGCCCATTTGACTTTTACTTATGGGTTAGAACTTGCTTTTTTTTTTTTTGACAAAGTGCTTGTAATTCCTTATTCATCTTCCAATTTTGGCAAAATCTTGAGGATATATTTTTCGTATGTAATCTATGTCATTTTTAATACATCAGATCATTTTCTTTCATGCTTTAGAGATAAGAAGTATATACTCACTAAATATTTGTTGTTTTCAAACCATTGCTTCTATTTCTTTGTCTTTTTGGCTGTTTTCTTTCTTTTCAGTTCATCTTTCCTCAAGGTCATTTATAATGTGTTCATATTTTTAGTTATGTTTCTCTTATGTTTAATACATATAATACAAGATACTCTTATGCAATAACTCTTTCTCCATTTCTTTCCTGAATTCTGCCAGTCAGCTCTCATTTTATCTCTTATCTGATTTTAAGGAAGGAAAGAAGTTGCCAATAATTTCAATTGAAATGATACAAATTTATTTCTTTGAATTTATTCTCTAATTTATAAAATATCTCCCCAAATATCCTGGAGAGTTTAAGATTGTTCATCTACTTTTTATGTATGTTCTTTTATTTTCCTTTTTTCCTAGGGTTTACTTTTGTTTTCTACTTGTCTGTAGAATGGTACTTGGGAGATTTTTTCTTCTTTTAGCCTTCCCTTGAGGTGAGTGTCTGTGTGGAAGTGGAGAAATAGGATCAAAGGGCATCTTCCATCTAGGCTTTCTGTATAGTGTATTGCTTATGAATGCTATTATTCCTCTGATTTGTCCCCTCAGTTTTTTTCAACTTCCTGATTTTTTTCTTGTATTGTTTGAGACTATGGATTTATTGCATGCAAATCTAAGAAGGAAAGAAAAGAGGTCCAATTAATCTTATAAGAAAGTGATTAATGCTGAGACCAACTCTATAAACTCTCTTGATAATAATTACAGAATGTGGCATGATAAATATTTTTAAATGATAATAAAAAACCCAAGGTAGCCCTAGGCTTATGAGGCCTCAATCTTGCACAAACCAGGAAAACTTCAAGAATAAGAAAAGAAAATTACAAATACAAAAAAATAGACACACACATAACACATCTTAATTGCTTTTTCCATTCTCTTTTCTTCTTCTCCTTCCCCCTTCCTTCCATCTCTAGATCTTCTTCTCCTTTTAGAAAGTTCTATCTCCCTACTTCCTACTATCTCTTATTTTGTTCTTTATTTATACCTTAGGCTTCTCATATAAGGGAAACAATGTGATATTTAAGCTTGTGTGACTGATTTATTTCACTTAACATTATGATCTCAAGGTGCATCTATTTCTCCACAAATAATTCAAGTTTATCTTTAAGGCAGAGTAAAATTCCATTGTGTGTAAAGAGCACATTTCTTTATCCATTCATCTGTTGACTGACATCACTTCCAAGATTTAGCTATTATTAATTGTTCTGCAATAAACATGTTATGCATATAACTCTGTAATATGATGTCTTTAACTCTTTTGGGAAGATACCTAGAAGGAGAACAGCTGGGTTCAATGGAATTTCTAGTTTAAATTTTTTGAGGTGTCTCCATAGTGATTTCCATAGTGATTTTACTAGTTTACATTCCCCTCCACAGTGTAGAAGGGTTTCTTTTCCTCACGGCCTTCTCAAGATTTGTTATTATTTGATTTCTTGATGATGCTCCACCCCAAAAGGAAGGGGATAAAGAGGTGGATGAATGGGGAGAGACAGAAGGGAAAGTGGATGAAAAAAGGAATTAAGATGTATTGTAGACATACACCAATTCCCCTCAAAGACTATGAACATTGTGTACTACAACCATGTGCTAATACAAACTAAAAATAAGCACAAACATGAACATTTATTTAGAATAACAAAAGTCAACAAATTGCAAATTTTAAAAAGCAATATCAGGAAAGTTATTAAATCCAGAAAAATCTCATTATATTTTAGCAAAATAATTTCCTATACTTTCTTTTCTAATTTTTTTGACTTCAAATTTTGAATATCACTTGAAATGACTATGACTTAACAGTAATTTTACAAAGACTAGAAGAGTATTGTTTATTGAAATTCGCTTTTACTTTGTTTTCCAATTTTAAAATTTTCTTTCAGCTTCATAGCTCACTATTACATCAGGTAACTGTACAACTGTCAAATATGGGGGGATTACATCATGATTTTCTGCTGTTATAAGATATAAGATTTGGGGGGATTTCCTACACCCCAGCTCTTTATGTGGGATATTGGTAAAACCTTCCCCGCCCAGGGCCCCTCAGCCTTCCGGTGCTGGCTCAGGGGGACACATCGGGAATTCTGCGGGCTTCTGCTCTCCACTTTGTGTCTCAGGAGTGAATTAATAGAGTGAGCTGGAAAAGGCAAAGGAAGCCACAGCGACACCAGGACATCTGGGAAGAACTCACATGTGCAGAGACATGACTGTGATCCAAATGTGTTGACTGAATACAGCAGACTCACTCGTTCCTGGCGTCGCCACTTCAGAGCCACTACAATTCCACGTAAGCAGAAGTGTGTTGAAGGGCAGATTAGGGTGGAAAGAAACAGCAATAAGAACTAATTTTGACCGTATGTCCTACTTTTGCGAAGCCTACGAAGCATGTAGAGAATATTGTTGCAAAGGCCTGTGGCAGGAAAGGCTCCAAGGATTATTCTTCATTCTCATGTTGCTCAATTCACACATGAGTTAGAAGGCAGCCCTGACAGAGAAGCGCCTTCTTTGCCTTGATACATGAAAAACAATTCAATCAAGCGGCAAGCGCTACAGAAGAATGAAAAGACTCCCATGAGCACTGGAATTAGGGTAGTCACAAGGAACGACTTTATAAGAATCCTTATTTCATGTGATATCTCTTATAAATGTGCATTTATCTTTGATAATAAGAGCAGGGAGAGGAGGAAGAATTACTCTTTTGTTTTCTTCTGAATTTGAGATATTAAAACTCTAAACTTCATATCAACTGAGATTCTTAATTGCTTTTATTTCATTTGCCATTAAAATGACTCTTAATATGGAACTTTTATTTCTACTGTTTATTTTCCTCGCACTTAATTTAAGTGCCTCAAAGGAGTGGTTGTTGTATTCATTTTTATTACCTTCAGTGCTGGGCTCACAATGGTCACTTAATAAATGTTGCTTGCCTGATGGTATAATACTTCCATACTCATTTAAATTTGGTTTATCTTTCATCCTTTTCTTTACATATATATAAGGACCTAATTTGCTTTGTCTCTCATACATTTTTTTCCTAAGATCCATTTTAGAAGATTTGAAAAGAATAAAAGGCATGTGGAGGGATGAGGATGCAGTCTGGTTGGAGAGCACTTGCTTTGTGTGCACAAAGAAAGCATGTGGAATTATGCTACCCAGAAGTAATCACTGTTAATTTTCTGAATTTTTATTTCAATATTTTTCCTATGATTTTGCATTATAGATTTCATATCATATATAAATTTGGGGCCAGTTCCTGTCAAATTCAAACCTGTACACAATTTAAAAATCAAATAAAGCTCAAGACTTGTTTTTGGTACTAAAAGTTGAATGCAGGGTTTTTACACTGAGCTACAGCCCTCCCCCTCCCATGCGCCCTTTTAATTTTTGACACAGAGTCTTGTTTAGTCTCATAGACACAGAAGCACTAATAACCCTTTGTCCATTTCTCATGGTGTTTGGCACGTGCTTCCATGTGTCTAAAACAAAGAAGAGCCTGTGAAACTATTGATTTTTCTGCTTTTGGAAATATGCAATCTTTTGTCTGATTGATTCAGTAGGATTCGTTTTCTAATATATTTTGCATTTCCTCTTAATTACAATAATTCGAAAGAATTGTAGCAAATCTTTTTTCCAATTAGTGTTGATCATCATTACATAAGTAACTTTTACTGTGGAACTGAGGACCAATGATTATTTCCCTATTTTAAAAATTCATATAAGTAAGCAGAGTGTGGTGGTACACAGTTATAATCACAGCACACTGGGAGGATGAGGCAGGAGGATCTCAAATTTGAGGCCATCCTGGGTAATTTAGCAAGACCCTGTCTCGATATAAAGAAGGGCTGGGGATGTGGCATAGTGTGAAGTCCCTGGGATTAATCAACAGTACAAACAACAACAAAATTAATGCAACTTCAAATATAACTTAAAAATTAATTTCTTCATTTGCTTTGGTTTTGTGAAATTATCAGCTTTGCTCAAATACTTAACTCATTTGTTATATGACAATTTTTTTTGTTTTTCAAAAATTTAAGCACAAATAATTTTAGTTACAATTTTTGTTTTTTGGAGCCCTCTGTTCTTTTAATCTGGACCGTTCTATAGTAAGACTTCCCAGTGCCATTATCATTTGTATTTTGATATTTTTTGTACATTAAAACTAAACTTTTTAAACTCTCCTATCTTTCTTCTCCCTGTATTGCCTTTCATGCATACTTTCTAGCTGAAAAATACCGTCATGTATTAAACATGGACTAGCAGAACTGCGGGGCTCAGCTGGGGACAGGGAAGCTGGTCTGACCGCCTCTTTTCCATTGATCAATGTACTGCCTCTCCGCTTCAAAACTGTCCTTTAATATGTGCAAAAATGGACGGGATTCCTTCAAACTGTCCCTCACAGCGAGCACAGCATCAGTCGCTCTCAGGAGAGGTTTCGGGGGAGGACAGAGCTTTTCTCCATCCCCGCCCAAGTCCTGCGCTCCAAGGTGGGGCAGGGCGCTTCCTCTGCTGGTGCCTGCCTCCACTCACTCCTGCGCCTTCCAGGGGGCTTCTCTGTGGCCCGTGAGCTGGAGTCTGGCCTCGGAGAAAGCGGCCCTTCCCAGGCTTGGCCTTCCGTGGAGGCCCTCCCTCTGCGACCGAGCAACCTTTCTCTTAGTTACCCTGCTGTACTACAATTCCTGTGTGGAGTTGCGTATGGTTTCTGTGTCCAGGTTGAATCTAGAAGACACATTTTAACTTTTATTTGGCCCTAGAAGACACATTTCTCATCTTCAAGGAACCCGAAGTTCCCAAGAACAGTTTAAAACCAATAATCTCGGAAAATAAAACAAACAAAAAAAAAACATCAAACAATTGGCTGGGCCTGGTGGCACGCACCTGGAATCTAGCACTTGGAGGATTGAAGGCAGGAGTTTCCCAAGTTTGAGCCCAGCCCGGAAGCATGTAGCTCAGAGTCTAGGCCCCGAATCCAATACCCAGTGCAAAAACAGAACAAAACAAAACAAAACAATTTATATTAGATCATAGGCATAGAGCGAATTAATTCTAAATGTCCAAGTCAATTTGTGTGTTATATAACTCGTTTGTTTTAATCAAATTGACATAGTTGGAGATTTGAACTGTTAGTCTTTTTTTTTTTTTTTTTTTTTTTTTTTTTTTTTTTTTTTTTTTTTTTTTTTTTTTTTTTTTTTTTTGTGCTGGGGATCGAACTCAGGGACTTGTGCTTGCTAGGCAAGCGCGCTACCACTTGAGCTAAATCCCCAACCCCTTGAACTGTTTTTCTGATCCTGTTTTTCTTATACCAAAATTACTAATGTACCAGACCAGGACTTAGCACACTGGACCACTTGTCCTACCTGGACCGGTAGAATAGGGCAAATTGCTGTATGCTGCTGTTACATTTTTCTCAATCTTTAAAACGAAAAATTTGTAGCAGGTTTTTACAACCCCTTAGAGTTCTTAACCTTTATCCTTGAAAATGTTTATGATGGTTCCATTAACAATCTAACCTCTCTGGAAGGTAGTTCAGTATCATCATTGTGAACCATTTTATATTTTGTACAGATGGGAGCCAAGACTCCTGTCCTCACAAAGATGACTCAGTGCAGCCCCTGGGGACATTCAGAATTACAGTTGTTAAAGAGTGAAAGAAAGCCTCCTAGTGACTTCCGAAGCTGGTGGAAATATGAGAGAGATTTTAAATATTATGTTTGGAGATTTTAATCATCATTTCCCTACTTCCTTAGGGGACTTTCTACAGATAGTGATTGACCTTAATGGAATGAAATAGCTCAAACCTCTCAGAATTCCTTAGGCTTTTTTAGAGTCCCTATAACAATGCTCTAAAAAGTAGAAAAGGTTTTTTTTTTTTTTTTTTTTTTTTCCTTTGCAGTACTAGGGATTGAACTCAGAGCCTTGTACTGAGCTACATTCCCGGGACTCTCTATTTTTTTTAATAGATTTTTATTAAAATTTATCCCAAATTACATAAACTTCCAGGCCAGCCTCTCAGTGAGTCACTAAATTGCCCAGGCTGGGTTCAAACTTGCAGTCGTCCTTGCCTAGCCTCCCAGAGTGCTGGGATTGTAGGCATGCCCCACTACGCCTGGTTTAGAGAGGATTTTAAAATGAGTTTTCATTAGCATGAGAGAATTTAAACAGTAAAACACATAGATTGACAAACATCATGTTCAATCCTTCCATCCAAAGAGAGACCCTGTTAACATTTTGATACATGTGCTTTAATTTTTCTTTATGCATTTATATTTACATAAGTTTTGCATCTAGCATAAAGTTTTACTACATACTATTATAGTTGCTGAAAATACAGGAATGAGCAGCTGAAGCTCCAGTCCACAGGGTGCTAATATGCTATATAGCTGGTTTTCTGCTTCTTAAATTTCACAGTTTTTGTAAGCAGTTTTCCATGTCTTTATACATTTTTACAGAGCATGCATATTTGTTGACATATTATCAAATGGTTTTTAATGTTGAAATAATATTTCAAGCATTTTATAATAAATAATTTTGTAGCAAGCACAATTGTTCAGCTTCTTTTATACATTTTCAGCTTTCCTTAGGATGAATTCATAGAAGTAGAAATAATAAGCCAAGTAGAGCAATATCTTTGAGGCTTTTAATATACGTTGTCAAATTATCTGCAGAAAGTTTTGACAATTACATCGGCTTTGCCTGTGGGGTATATCTGTGCAGGTTGTCTGATGATCAGACCACCATAGCTGCCCTGCAGTGTTCCACACCACTCTGAACCCTGGAAGTCTGGTGGTGTAGACATTCATCCCCTCTGGCTTACATAGCATTAAACCAAAGGAAGGAGCCTGTTGGAGTCAGCAGGAAGAGCAAAGTGAGACGGAAGTATTTACTCCCTTTGCTTTCCCTCTGCTGGGGGCCCTGTGACTGTGGAATAAAGGCCGCAGCTCCTGTGAGCTGGCTTGTGTGCTACTACCCTCTCTCTTCTTCAGGGGTTTTGGCAATTTCTGAACTTCTTCCTATCAACCTTGATGTCCCTATTAGAAGGATGTTCTGCCTTGTTGCTGCTCTCAAGTTCTGCTTGTACCTTTAGAAAAATGGTCTCTTTATTAAAAGTCCTTCAATTACTTAGTTTCAGTGTGTTATCTTTTTATTTCTAGAACCTAACAAACATAATGTCCATTTAAAAGAATTTCTTAAAATAAAACTCTCTCTATATAGTTATATAAATTATATATATATGAATAATCTCAGCGCCATATGATTATAATTTTATTGTACTTTGAATATTCTTAAAATGAATGTCTTTTCGTGTAGTGAGAATTATCCTTTTTTCTGCTGAGTATTTACTTGGGAATTTTTCTAAAGTTTTAATTGAGATTGTTAATTTTTTCTCTTTGAGTTTCTGTTCCTTACGTATTAAGGACACTAATACTTTGTTATATCTATTTTAAATATGCTGTCGTAGTTTATCATTTAGCTTCAGTGGGTAAGAGACTTTATGGGATTATTAGAATACCAAATTTTCCCTTTATTTTTGAAATCAAGTTTATCTTTATTTCTGGTGATATTTTCAAAATAAGCATATTCAGTCATACAGATTTTGTTAATGCCACAGATGTTTCAGAGTATCTGGGGGTTTCATGCATGACTAGGGAGTATGACGAAGAAAACTGCCTCAGAAAATTTGAAATACTTATTTGCATTTTACCTGCTCTGTTTTTCCCCCTCACAATCTGTTTCTATTAAAGACTTATATATTCACTCATTATTTTTGTTCAGTTTTATTGTCTCTCCTTTGCTTTGTTAATGGTCCAGGTTTCCTTAGGATAAATCTTACAGTAAGTGACCAGATTGTAAATGCAAAATTCAAGTTTCATTACGTTATCATCAAATCTTGTATACTTTTGCTGGTTTCCTTATATGCCAAATCCATCTGTACGATCATGGGCTCCACAGTTCACTATTTTGGTGAATGTATACAGCTATGCAGCTGTTACCTCAATCTTGATTTACACTATTTCCATCAACATATAAACTTCTTCAAAATACTTTGCAGTCAAATGTCCCTCTCATTCCTGATCTCAGGCAACCACTGGTTTGCCTCGTGTCATGTTAATTTTGCCTTTTCTACAAATGTAACATAAATAGAAGTATATAAATGCTGTGTCTAATGTCTGACTGCTTTCTCACCATATTTTTGAGAATTTTTCCTTGGTATGTGGATCACGAGTTTGTTATTATTTTTTTGATGAGCAGCACTCCATTGTTTGAATGTACCAGTTTCTTTGTCCATTGACCTGTTGATGAACATTTGATTGCTTCTAATTTTTAGGTATTACGAATTTTTCTACTGTAAATATTCACATGTAAGACTTTGTGCAGACAATGATTTAATTGCTCTTGGGAAGATTGCAAAGAGTGGATTGCTGGGGTGTAGATTGGGTGTTTATTTAACTCTAAACAAAAATTCTCAAATGTTTCCCAAAATGGCTATATCATTTCACATTCTAAGCATCATTTTATGGTTAATACAAGTTTTCAACATTTTGTCAACATTTGTTATTGTTATGGTTTTTAATTTTAGCTCTCCTAGGGGAACATAGTGTTATTTCATTGTGGTTTTAATTCTCATTTCCTTAATGACTAATGAGGCTAAACATATTTAAATGTGCTTTTTTTGCTATATACACATAATATTTATATTTATATAGAAATATAGAAGCAAATATAGAGATATCTTTAACATATAGAAATATACTGCAGACTGGGAGTTGAACCCAGCACTTTCACACCTAGTTACATTTCCAGCCACTTTAACTTTTTTTTTTTCGAAACTGTGCCTTTAAGTGCATCAGCCCGAGGTCAAACTTGTGATCCTCCTACTTTATCCTTCCTTATTCTTCCTAGTAGATGGATTACAAACCTGTGTTACCATACTGGGTTTGTATACCTTCCTTAGTTATCTATTTAAATTATTTCTCTATTTAATAGCTAGATTGTCGATTGTTGAATTTTATATGTTTGATTTATTCTCTGGATAAAATTCCTCTATTGAATGTACTTTTTCAAAATATTTGTTAAGTCTTTAGCTCACCTTTTCTTTAATAGTGCCCTTTTAAAAACAAAATTTTTAAAGTTTAATAAAGTTCAAATTATCAATTATTTTAATTATTCCTTCTTTTTGTGTATATCTGAGGAATCGTCACCTAATCATAGTTACAATTATTTTCTGTTAAGATTTCTTCTACCAGCTATACAATTCTAGGACCCATTTTTACAGATTTTGTGTTGCCCTGATGTTAAAATTTGAGTCAGTTTGTTTTGATTTTTGCACGTGAATATTCCATTGCCCCAGCACCATATATTGAATATACGGTTGTTTCCCGTTGAATGACCGCGGCCTCTTTTATGAGAACTAATTGACTGTGTGTGTGGGTCTGCTCTCAGTTCTCTCTTTCCATCGACTTATGCATCTGTTCTCAAGACAACACTGCATGATTTTGCTTTCGGTAGCTTTGAAACGGTTTTGAAATCTTAGTGTAAGTGCTCCAATTTTCCTTTTGTTTTTCAAAATTATCTTGGCTAGTCTTGATCCATTCATTTTCCATGTGTATTAATTTTGATAAGCATCCTACTGGATTATGTTTAAGGTTGTTCTGAATGTATGCATAAATTTAGAATAAATTGTCATATTAACATTATTAAATCTTCTGACCCACTTAAAATATGTATTTCTCTTTACTTAAATATTCTTTAATGTCTCTTAGCAAAACTTTATTTTTCTGTATGCAGCTAGTATCTCTAGTTATGCTGAGATTCTTTCATTTCTGATATTGAAATGTGATGTCTTCCCTCCCTTCCTCTTCCTCATTTCTCTCTCTTCATGTCTCTCTCCCTTCCTCCCTTCCTCTTCCACCTTTCTCAGTCAGACTACATATTTTTTTTT
>PVJO010034125.1:0-11334 GCA_004026905.1 Hystrix cristata | reverse complement strand
CAGAGACCTGAGCGACATGCTCAGGTGGACGAGGCAATGTTCAGGGAAAGAGAGAGAAGTCCCGTTCCGCTCTGTGCTTAGCCTCTGTGCTTCTGGTCAGCCGGGGTTGGACCAGAATGATGAGGCTGTAGTTTGGGTGGCATGGAGTGGGCGAAGGGAAGGCTGGAAAGGCAAGCCAGGGTGGCCACAGCCTGATTTTGAGACACTTGTAGAATTTCCAAATGCAGCAATCCAGGAGTAACTATTTCAGCTTGAAGTCAGGACCTAGAAATAGATTAGGTAGTTATCCATATGTAAACAGTGATTGACTCTGAGTGAAAGGAGGGAATCGCAGGAAAAGAGTATAAGGGAAATAAGAAGGACAAAATTCCACACAAGTTCTCTAAAGGGATGAACAGAGAAAGATCACTAGACGGAAGGTGAGCAAAAACGGAATAAAGAATTGGAGGTGGATGTTTGGCGCTCGTAAATGTACGACATACCTTCCCTAAAAGGTCATCTATGGCGAGTGCTGTTTGTTTCAGATCGTTCAAACCTGGATTCCCAAGCATACAACGGTTGTCTAAAACTAAAATGATTTCTCGCAGTTCTATTTTATGACACCAAAGAGTTAGGCATACAGTAATATAGCAAGTGCTGTCCAGTGTGTAACCGCCAGCCACATGTGACAGTTTCGTACTAAATGTCATTGCAAATTTTGATAGATTGAAAGAGCAAAAGGAATAACACGCATGCACCAATTTCAAAGACTTGGTACACAGAAAGAATGTGAAATAGTAATCATATTTATGTTGATAACATGTTATAATTTGGATATATTGATTTAGTAAAATTTAGCATTAAAATTTCATCTGCTTATCACTCTTCTAATATGGCTATTAAATGTTGGAAATTACATATGTGGCCCACAGAAATACAGGGGGCAGTCCTATCCTAGAATCTGGGTTGAAGTCCCTTTTCTGTGACTTACTAGCTGTCTACACTTGGATAAGTAACTTCATTTCCCTGGATGTCAGTTTTCTTATCTATAAAATGAGAATAATACTGCCCAGCCCCTGTTGGGTTTCTGAAGATGAATGAGTACTCAAAACACTCTCAGTGAACTGAATTCCTAGTAGGATCAGTTTCCAGAAGCCTCGGGTGAGCATGCGCACACCCTTCTGTGCGCCCGGGAGCTGTCTGTCTAAAATGACTAACTTCCTCTTTTTCCCTAGGAGAGTTATTTTCCTGCCACAAGAGAATCAAGGTTTCCAGCACTTAGATGTCAACTTAGACTGTGCTCTTTTTGCAGATGTAGTGATCCCTGAAAGCCCCGAGGCCTATGTAAAACTCACAGAAAATGCCATCAGAAATACCTCTGGTAGGCATGGAAAGCCAGCGAGCCCATCTCCACCCTGTAACAAGCTCCTCTCTCAGCACAGCTGCCGTATCGCTCACAGCTTTGGGGCTCACGCATGCTAAGGCATAAACCTTCCTCTCTTCCTGCTGTATTAGGTAAAAACAGCTGGTTGGTCCACATTCAGAATAGGATTTAAATAATCAAACAAAATGAAGTAACTTCTCTGCTCGTCAAGTGGTAATCAGTGGGCCAGGTTTGTGGGGTTGCCACCTGCCTGTGACAGGGTGAGTGACCTAGGGGTGCTCTACACTGCATCTGGCTCTTCTCAGAGGTCACACATAAGACAAAGGGTGAGTCTAGATCTAAAAATACTACATAGCTGTTTTTTGCAGTACTGGGGATGGAGTCCAGGGCCTTCACACTGAACTACACCCAGAGTCCTTTTTACTTTTTTGCTTTGAGACAGGGTCTCACTAAGTTGCCCAAGTGGGACTTAAACGTAAATCCTCCTGCCACAACCTCCCAGAGTTCTGGGATTACAGGGGTGCACCACCATGCCCAGCAAAAATATACTGTTTTAGTTTAAAAAGAATTATCTCAGAAAATAATTGGAAATGAAAAATGTGTTCTACTGTATCTTGACCTTAGATTTCCCTTTAAGGGCAGAACTATTCCTGAAACAAGAAGAATTAAAGAAAAATGGAACCAAGTTTTCTCAGTGTTGCATGAAACGAACTGTAGTTCACGGTCAGTGGACTGGGGCAGGGTGAGGAGTGTAGTGGTCAATACTGACTCGTGGAGTGACGAGTGTGCACTTCTGTTTCTGAAGACAAGCAGAAGACCCAAAATGAGGTAGCCTTACTGATAGCTTATTACTGACAAGCAGCTCCTAGCAAGAGAATCCTTATGGGTCTATTTAGAAGGCCTTTCTTTTAAATAGAGTTAATAAATAATAAAAAGTAGGTAAATAAGTAAATAAACTTAATACAGCTTACTTACTAAAATTCGATCTGCTTTCACCCTGGCCTAACTCCATTCTGATGACCATTGTCTTTGTTCGGTTCTAAGACTGTTATACACAAATGCGTGCGTGTGTGTGCACATGCGCATGTACACACACACACACACACACACACACACACACACACACACACACAGTAATTTTGCAGCTCTAAGGGGAGAAGGAGCCAGCATCTAGACAATGAAGAAGAGCCTACCTGGATGAAAGTGCTACTATCTTAGCTTTCTTCTGTTTTTGTTGTTGTTGTCCACCACCACCACCACCACCACCCCCGCCCCCACCCCACCCTGCCAGGCTAGCTAAAAGCAAGTCAATGCTTGTTTGATCTCTCTGGGCATGTCTATTCTGAGCTAGTCTTTTGTTGGTTAACTTGAATTCATGCCTTAAGTGAGTGACACGGTAATCAGATCTTCAGTGGCACTTTTGTCTCCCAAGGTGCACAAAGACAAATTAGAGTTCTTTTGTCCTCTGCTGCTTGTGTGACTGCAGAGGGGGCCTAAGAAGCCACTGCCTCCTAGTTCCCGGGGAGCAGGAGTTACCATTTCAGATTTTTTAAAAGGCCTGCCATTATTTACCGCATTCAGATGACCAGGGTAGGTGTGGAGGAGGGAGCCAGCACTCCAGCTGTTCAGAATCACCTGGGAAGCTCTTTGCAGTGTCCCTCTGCTAGGATTCTTAGGACGCATACTCACTGGTATAACTTCCTACAAGTCTAACCCTCTAGCACAGTGGTACTAAACTTGCTTTTTTATTACCCACACACTCGCCCTTTCCATGCTGCCATAACTGAAATAATTTCTGAAACTTCTTGGTTGTCAAGCTTAAAATAACTCAAACGGTATGGTCGGCACTGCAGGGCATCACAGCACCTTGGAGTCACAGGCCCGACAGCTGGACAGAGCCCTGGATGACAGCCACTTCCAGATGCAGCAAACTGAAAACATCCTGCGCAGCAAAACTCCCACTGGGCCGGAGCTAGACTCCAGCTACAGAGGCTACGTGAGTGTCCTGCGTGGCCGCTCCTGACCCGTACCTGAATCGTGGTTCTGTGACAAAGAACGGTCCGCCTGCAGCATGAGGGATTTATGAGGCCCCCAGACAGAGCAGTGCCCTTGAACTTATGAACATGGATGTCCAGAACAAAGCTCTGTTGCTTAAAGTTACCGTCTGAGTAGAGCTGCTCTGTTTCCAGGCCCTGGAGCCCATTGTAATGACCAGCCTCTTCCTTTCTACTGAGCACTTAGTAAGATCCGTTTATTTGAGTGCAACAAAATGCTTTGGCTCCCAAAGGTCATTAGGCATTTTTCCAAATTCAACTAATGATTTCTGGCCAAGGTAATCCTTGAAGCAGCAGATTTTAGCTAATAGATTACTAATATGGACTTTTTTAACGTTCCTTTACTGAGTTCTCAATTCACTTATTGACCTTGGAAACATTTTAGAATCCTCTGGGGTATTGTTTTGGTTTAGTTTAGTTTTTTTGGTTTTGTTGTTTTATTTTGTTTTGTTTTGTTTACAGTGCTGGGGATGGAATCAGAGCCTTGCACCTGTTAGGCAAGCACTCTGCCCCTGAGCCAGTGCTAGCCCCGTCCTGTGCTCCTTGGTATACTCATTCTGAAGCAAAAAATTCTGACAAGAGGGACCAGGGGAAAGACTGCAAAGAATTATTACATTACCAGTGTTAGTTGAGCAGCTATTAGCTATGTAGGATAAAGTCTATCAGAACTTTATTTGTCCTACTTACTGACCCTGCACATATTTAAGCAAGAGAATTTTTAAAAAGATATCTTCCCTGTCCAACATCTTCTTTCATAACCAAATGAATGCTTAGTAAAAGAAAAATTAATTTCTCATGATCTAATCATAATTTATACACACTATTTTCTGAAGTCAGGGAAGAGAGCTGTTCCAGCTATGTAGGTTGACATTCATATTCTCATGATTACCTCTAGAGGTTATGGTGAAACTTCTTTTTAAAAATTTGGTGTATTTTAATATAATGTGATGATGGCCATACTTATACCATTGAGATTACACTTAAACTCAGTCAAAAGTCATCAAAGTAACTGAGTGCCATTGTGATCTGTGTAAGGATTGGAGAGATAATGTAATGCATGGCGCCCATAGAAGAAATGCCTTGAAATGATTTATTCCTTTATCTTTGAGTTCTGTGCATGATACTAAAAATGGATTTGTAAATTTTTCTTTGATTTTATAATTTAGTCCCTTGATATGTATTATACATTGCTTATATTTCCTCCTAAAACAGCTGGCATTAGTGTTGCTTTATGCTTTTAAGTATTTCGACTATTCGAAGCAGAAATGTTCCCATGAGATTTGTGGTAATAGTAATGTTTCCACATTTCAATTTAAGAGAAAGAGGGAGCAACTGGCCAAACATATATTGCCTTGCCAGCGGAGGGCTCTGAGATTTCAATCCCAGACTGGCTCAATCTGCTTTGATTCATGAATTTAAAAGAAATTTTGAGAGCGCCCCATGCCGACCCTCTATGCAAAGTGTAACTTTAAGGCTTTGCTTCTGGTGTATGTGAATGCACATCACCCGTTGAGACGGCACAGCTCTGGTCTTTGCTTAGTTTTAGTAGAGTGGCTCAGAGGCACACAACACAGCCGCCACTCTGCCGAGCAGCTGCAAAGATGTCTTCCAGGAGGCTCTTGCCCTTGTAGGAATTTTGGTGACGGGGGCTGTTCGTTATGTCTAAACAGATGAAATTGCTGGGTGAGTGCAGTGGCAGTATAGATTCGGTGAGGAGACTGGAACACAAACTGAAGGAGCAAGAGGAGAGCTTTCCTGGCTTCGTTAACTTGAACAGTACCGAGACCCAGACAGCTGGTGAGTACATCACTTAAAGTTCAAGAGAGAGTAAAGTGTAAGACCCTGAAGCACTTTGTCCTGCCCGCCTTCCTCTGTGCTGCTTCACCTGCGTCTGGAGGGTTCGATCCTGGGAGCCTCTTGCCACCATCTAAGGACCTCCTGTGACAGAGAAGGGAGGAGGAGCTCACCACAGTAGTTTTCTCATGTTGCATTTATTCGAATGTACTGTCTCTCGTGGACCAAGTCGGCTTTTTATATATGCATTCAGCATCCTGTTGTAGAAAGGAACCAAGAATGGAATATCTCTTTAGGCACACAGCTGCTTATTGCTTCATAAAGTTCCTCACAGCTATTTTTAAACTCCATTCTCATTAGAAAAGCAAGTAGGAAAAACTGTACTCACTGTACCCTGTAGCCACTGTACTCACTCAACTGTTATTTACACACGACAGCAGCAATGTCCAGTGGGTTACTGTTCATTATGCTGCTTTCTCCCCCAGTCCTGGGGACTGAACCCAAGGGCTTTGCACTGAGCTACATCCCTAACCTCTTTTGTAAAATTTATTTTTATTTCAAGACAGGGTCTCACTAAGTTGCCCAGGCAGGGCTCCAATTTGCTGTCCTCCTACATCAGCCTCCCTCAGTCCTGTGATTGTAGGGGTTCACCACCGCACCTGGCCCTGTTTGTTGCTCTTTGAAGTGAGCCGCCAACGTGTGTTTAAAGCCTTTCCTCCACATCCCAGATGGCAAGAACTCCTCACTTCTCTGTGCCTGCCCCTCTAGGTGTGATTGACCGCTGGGAGCTCCTACAGGCCCAGGCCCTGAGCAAGGAGTTGAGGATGAAGCAGAACCTCCAGAAATGGCAGCAGTTTAACTCAGACCTGAACAACATCTGGGCCTGGCTGGGGGAGACGGAGGAAGAACTGGACCACCTCCAGCACCTGGAGCTCAGCACCGACATCCAGACCATCGAGCTTCAGATCCAAAAGCTCAAGGTAGCTGCTCCTTGTCTTTCCCACAGAGACCAGAGAGAAAGGTGCCACAGGTACCACTGTTCACAGTCTTCTAGCTCAAGATGTTTTACCCGCACACAGCAGCTGGGAACGTGACCAACAAAACTGGACAAGATGCTCGCCTTGCCCACACCCACCCAGAGTCCCAGTGTGTCAGAAAATGGTTTAGAAGGGCACAAAGGTAGAGCATGTTGTAGGGCTCCCCACCATTTAAATAATGACTCATAATATAGCAAATTGGTACTTTATGAAATGATCAGTTAAAATTTCGTTGAGAAATCCAGGCACCTGTGTGACCTGGTTAATCTCTTAGTAAGGTAAATACAAGTATGAGCAGAGTGTTGCACATCTCTGTTAAAACTGGAAAGAAATCCTTTCAGAGACTCTGTCTGTGTGACTTTGGGGAAGACCTGGTGATATTATTTGACCTTCTGGTATCAGCAAAACTTCCAATTTTGATTGTGGTAGTGAAAAAGGGATTTTATTGTAATGGATTAAACAAAATAAGACTATTGAATATTTATGAAATACACCTGCCATTCGCCTTCAGTTTGGGCCTAGTTGGATGTACAGTAGCATACAGATAACTTCCTTCACTCCAGCCCGGAATTTTAACAATCCTTCTTAGCCCAGCTATTAAACTGCATTTGTACATGGAACCTGGTGAGCACCCCTGAACTGGAGAGCTTGGTTTCCATTTGACAGCTCTACAGCTCCTGGCTTTTGTCTGGAGAATATCAAGACGTGCTCTTCCTCAGAGTGTAGCTACCCTAGACCTCTGGACTCAGAATTCAGTGTGCAGCTCCTGTGTTTCTGTGGATTTGCTACATGCCATTTGTTTTGAGATGATGTTTTTGTGGCTTGTTTCTGGGGGTTGTGTTGTTTTAAGTTTTCAGAGAGAAAAATCGGTCTTTCCCACAGATATGTTCATAGTTGCATCTGTTAGAAATGTCTCTGCACAAGCCCCATGAATTTTAGGACAAAGCACTGGAAGAGAGCTACAATTTATAGAATTTGCATAATGAAGTATATTTTTCTCTAGAGTCCCTAAATTAGCTAGGCAGTTTTGCTTTATAACCAAATTCCTTAAAAGCTGCTAAAACAAGTGCAGGGCAGAATCTGAGAGCTCCGCAGGATGAGGGTGGGGAAGTAAGACCTTGGAGGTCGGCCAACCAAGTACTTTCTACAGTATCTCTTGACCTCCTGCTGCCTCTGTGGTTGAATCTATAGTACAGTGTGCTAAGAACCTGTTGAAAAATGAAAATTTAATTCAAGTTGGGAATGTATCAGCACTAGTGAGAAACTATAAGAAAACACAAGTTGGGTAAATGTGATTTCCAGGATTGCTTACCCCATCTTGATCCATGGATATTTAAATATTACCAAATACTCAAAAAATGAAATATACCATTATGTGCTCATGTTCTTGGAATTGAATTATGGACATTTTGGAAATGCACAAAACAAAAAAACGGTTGCCCACTTTGATTGTGAAATCAAACTAAACTGATTAGCTCATGGGATGCCCACCTCATTTTCTTTCCCATACAAGAATGTGGCCTGTGATTAGACAGGGTCCTCGGCCTGTGGGCCACTGTACTGTGCCCACAGATTACGAACCCTGGAGCCCTGGGGCCTGGAATCGGCCTTCTCTAATTCTCCATTTCTTTCTTATGCACACAAATTGGCATACCATTGGTCTAATGATTTAGGGTTATTACATGAGGGGGGAAAGGCAGGTGTTCTGCTGCTCCAAACTATCGGAACCAGGTTTGTGTTGTGTTGTGATTGAACAACTGTCCAAGGGGCTGAGGTAATCAGATGCCTGACTCCTTTGCACAGAGTTATCATGCCTCCTGTTTTATTTATTTATTCTCACTTTGTTTATTCTACTCCTCTTTGATTTTTAATTCCCTTTCCTCAAAGCTTTGCCACCCATTCTGAAACATTTTGTGGTTCATATGTACTCTTGAAGAACATGGATTTGTGTGTATGTACGTGTATTACTGCAGTTGTATTCCACGTATCATTCTGTTTGGAATTTTGTTCTGCACCATATTTTCATGGGCTCCATCTCTGTTGTCAGATGTCACCAGGTGATTGGTTCTCAGCGCAGCATCAGTGTCAGCGAGTTGCACCCATCTCTTGTGTAGCCATCCTGTTAAAGCCAGTTTTAATGAATGGATCTTTCATTTGAGTGGAGCACTCTCCAGGGTCTCAAAATACTTTTTTGTTTGTTTGTTTTGGACTCAGTTTTATTACTTTCATTTTCCCCTTCCCCATCCCTTTCATTTTTATCAGTAATACTATCAAGTTTTATTAATCTTTAGATATTTAGTTGACTCCATGCTATATAAATGTTCAATTCTCTTCTATTGTTAATGGTGGTATGGTTGTTGGATTTTTTTTAATTTTATTTTAATGGTACATTTTAGATGTACATAGTGATAACATTCATTGTCGGGGATTTGTACCTGTACATGACATATCTTGTTGCTTCTTTTTTTCCCATTCCCCTCCCCTCACCCCCTTTTCCCTCCCTATCTACAAAAGCTTTGTTTCCATTTTTTTCCTTCCATTTCTTATTTCTCTTGTCCTCTATTCCGCTCCCCCTCCCTTGTTCCCTTGCCCATTTGGACATTTTCTTCCCTTTCCCAATATAATACATTTTAGTCTTTATTTACACTTTCAGTTTCTCACACCAGAGAAACAATGCAATATTTAAACATATGTGTCCGATTTATTTCACTTAAAAGTGTGGTCTCAAGATGCGTCCATTTACTTAGGAATATCTCAAGCTTATCATTCTTTATGGCAGAGTAGTACTCCATTGTATAAAAGAAAGACAGCCTCTTTAATAAATGGTGCTGAAAAAACTGGGTGTCCACATGCCGAAGGTTAAAACTAGACCTGTGTCTTTCCCCATGCACTAAGCTAAAATCAAAGTGGATCAAAGATCTATATATTAAAACAGAAACACTAAATTTATTGGAAGATAGAATAGGCAGAACTCTTGAAGACATAGGTGTAGGCCAGGACTTTATGAACAAATCCCCAGTTGCCCAGGAAATATTACAAAGAATCAACAACTGGGACCTGATCTTATTAAAAAGCTTTTGCATAGCAAAAGAAACCACCAACAGAGTGAAGAGACAACCCACAGAGTGGGAAAAAATTTTTGCCAGCTATTCCTCTGACAAAGGATTAACATCTCGTATACATAAAGAACTCAAAAAAATCAGGCCCCCCAAATTTAAAGACCCAATCCAAAATTGGGCAGCAGAAATGAATAGACACTTCTCAGATGAAGAAGTAGAAACAGCAGATAGACATATGAAAAAGTGTTCAACATCACTGGTCATTCAAGAGATGCTAATTAAAACAACCCTGAGATTCCACCTGGCTCCAGAAAGAATGGCTATTATCAACAAATCAGCCAATAACAAATGCTGGAGGGGCTGCGGAGAAAAAGGAACCCTTCTCCACTGTTGGTGGGAATGTAGACTGGTGCAACCACTATGGAAATCAGTGTGGAGATTCCTCAGGGAACTAGGACTAGAGATTCCATTTGACCCGGCTATTCCACTTCTTGGTATCTTCCCAAAAGAATTAAAATCATTATACCGGAGGGATATATGCACACTCATGTTTCTAGCAGCACAGTTTGTAATAGCTAAATCATGGAAGCAACCCAAATGCCCATCAACAGCAGAATGGATAAAGAAAATGTGGCTCTTTTATACAATCAAAATACTTTTTAAACCAATGTTTTCTCATTATTGTCTTTGTTTAACTATCTCCCTTGCTCTGTTAGGAGCTCCAGAAAGCTGTAGACCACCGCAAAGCCATCGTCCTCTCCATCAACCTCTGCAGCCCGGAGTTCACTCAGGCTGACAGTCAGGAGAGCCGGGACCTGCAGGACCGCTTGGCCCAGATGAACGGGCACTGGGATCGAGTGTGCTCTTCGCTGGAGGACTGGCGGGGTCTGCTGCAGGATGCGCTGATGCAGTGCCAGGTCGGTGGGGCTGAGGACAGCTGGCGACTCGGAGCCAAGTGCTGTCACTGTTTCTTGAGGGATGCAGTTGCTTCCCTAAATGAATATTTGAGTGCAATTAACCATGTTCCAGAACTTTTCATTTTACTGGAGAATTTGTACATCCAACCAGAATTCAAAGATTGAACACAGTAGCTCCCGGCCAGGAGGTTGCATCAGATTCTAAGCACAATGGGACAGTGAAGGATTAGAAAGTAAGCACCTCGACTCGTGTTTCCCCAGTACATCTACTCCTATAATAGGAGAGCTTCGGGAACTACAATGTGTGATGAAAATACGATGTATGTTTAATAGTTTAAATTATTACAGCAAAAGACACATTGCCAGTAATCCCCCTCGATCTTCTTACTTCAAACACACTTATCCCATCATTCTTACCACTTTGTGACACAGTCCAGAAGTCCCCATTTGTGAGTGTCTGCAGTTGGGCCATCATGGCTCCTTCGATGTCCTGAATTGATTCAGAACATTTACAGTGATTTCTGTCAAACAGAAACATTGCAGTGTGTCCTCACCCACCTTATTTACTGAATCTGGTGCTGTGAGACTTCTGGCTTTTCCCTAAAGTCAAAATCATGGTAAAAGGTAAATGTTTTGAAGTGATTCAGGACATCAGGGCAGCCAGGACAGCACAACTAAAGACACTCCCCAAAGAGGACTTCCAGAGCTGCGTCAGAAAGCGGCAAGAAAGATGGGATACGTGTGTTTGATGTAAGAGGGAGTGTTTTGAGAGACATTAGTGACAATGTATCTTTTTTTTAATTTTTTTATTATTTTTACCAAGAACAGGTATTGGTACATTGTATACATAATGCTCATAATCAACGTGGTTATTTTGTACCTGTACCCGATACACCTTGGTTTTCCCCCCTCTTCCCCCTTCCCCTCCCCTCCCTTCCATTCACCCACCCCTCCCTATTTGCAACAAGTGTAGCTACACTTTACCATTTTTTCCCCTTTCATCTTACTTTTCTTTTAACCTTCTTCTTTATCCCCCTTTTCCCTATCTAGTTCTCCTCTCTTTTGAATACTATCTCTCTTTTTTCTTTTTTAAACAAAATATCTATTCTA
>PVJO010034124.1:0-11383 GCA_004026905.1 Hystrix cristata | reverse complement strand
TTAAAGTAACTGAGGTCATTTTATATTTTAGATGAGAACAGAAAATTATAGAAAAAACTTCATCCAAGGGCAAGAGAAAAATTTTCCTTTACTGGGTAAGTTTTAAAGAAACAATAGGAGATTGAAGATTAAAAAGAACTAGTTATATTTTCATTACACCCACAATGCAAACTAGAGCAATTTTTTTTCTTATACTAGTTTAAGTATAAAAGGAGACTTTATGGAAAGTTATCAGATTGGAACTCAGTATCAGGAATTGTAGATGTGGCTCACACCGGGAGATTACCAAGAACTCTAAAGTTATCAATAAACTCATTACCCTCCCAAATAGTCTCTCTTTCCTTTGGATCCCTGCTTTACTCTCCTCTTTCTGCAGATCAGCTTTTTTCATGTGAAGGCTGCAGGCAGCAACAGAGGTCATTTCAGTTCAGGTACTAAAGAAATTAACCAGTGTCTCTAGGTCCCATTACAAATTTGTGTTAGGTACAGAATCATCTGGGATCATTGTTACTTTTATGTCTACTTGCGAGAAAAAGGGAATGTGATTCCAACATGACTGCAGGGACCGACCTTTGTAGATGAACAACAGACTATGAAAACAGGCATTTGGTGGCCAGAAAATGCACTTTTGTTTACTGCAAGGACATGTGGAGAAGATGCCACAGGGAGATTTCTGGAAGCTCCAGTATTGGCAGTTTATCTGAGGTATAACGTGCATTGGGCTTTGTAGATTGAAATCTTAAAAATATGAATGGTAATATGCTTGTGATATTTTGCTTATGCATTGTATAGGATTTTCTGCTAATGAAACATTTTAATAAAATTTTCTGAGACGTGTGTTTGCCTTGTATCAGATATGTTTGGGATCCTGGGGAAAAAAAATACCTGAACTGGTAATTATCTGAGAAAGTTCACACAATCCTCTATGGATTGATACATAATCTTGGTCAAATTTATCATCTTGTTACATTTCATTTTTTAAAATTTTATTGTAATGGTACATTTTAGATATACATAGTGATAACATTCATTATAGGAGATTTGTACCTGTACGTGATGTATCTTGCTGCTTTTCTCCTGTTCCTCTCCCCTCCCTTCACCCTCTCCTCCCTCCTCATTTACAAAAGCTCTGTTTCCATTTTTTTCCTTCTATTCCTTATTTCTCTCGTTACATTTTATAAACATACCCTCTGCTCCCACTTGTAAATATTTTAAGCTGAGTAGAGTTGTGGGCAGTGGGGCTGAGAGTTCAAGAGGGCCAATATGGTTAGAGTTCAAGCCTGGAAAAGGACCACCTAGAAAGAGCAATTATAGCAATTCCCCGGCTGGAAATATGGCCAAAATTTGTTGGTCTTCTCACCAAGCAGATGGAATATGGGGCAGGCTACTAAGATGGATACTTATAGCCTCATTAGTAAGACAAAATGGACCCTAGAGTAGAGTAAAAGTGCTTTGATCCTTCCCTACCAATGCTTCAAAGAAAACCTTAGAAAAATCAAACTCTTTCACAGCAGTATGACTGTTTCTCAGAATTGAGATTAAGCATATTTTAAATACGAAACTATTCATCTCTCAATAAGATAAAATTCACAAGTCCAGTTTGTTGCTCATTGTGATAACTGCATTCCCCTTGCCTCTGAAGTATTGTATCCGAGGACTGTAAAATCTCCATTACAGCATCTGCCATTATTATCTCTAGTTTAGAAAGAACAATCATTAATAAATGTCTCACCATTCCTGACATTCTTCCACTGACTCATTCTTTATTGCCTCTATAAAAGAAAATTTGCTCTGTGAGCTCTTCTCTGGAATACAGTATGTGGTATTTTTTGCATTTTTTCAGGGGTTTTTTTGTTGTTGTTCATTTGTTTTTCTGTTTGTTTATTTTCACTTTACTGGGTGTTATGGTTTGTGCCTAGATGCCTCCCAAAGCCTCCCCTGGTCATAGCTGGGGTTTTTTCAGAGGTGGCTGAATCTAGAGTGTGTGATGCTGGGATTAAGGGCGTGTGATCACTAAATCAGTCCACTAATTGATTTGGCACCGCCCTAATCCTGGCAGCCTGGATAAAATACAAGGGGCAGAAAGAAGCTGCTAAGGGCCCTTGCTTGCTTTGCTGCCTTCTGTTTGATGTGAGCAGTTTCTCCTCTTCCAGGCTACCCTGCCTTGGAGCCAGCCAACTATGAACTGAAACCTCTACAAACTGTTAGCCAAATAAACCTTTCCTCCTTTAACTTTGGTTGTTGGGTATTTTGTCTCAGCAATGAGAAAATAACTAAGACACTGGGGCTCAAACCCAGGGCCTCACTCATACTAGGTAAGTGACCTATCACCTACCTATCATTACATCCCCAGACCTGAGTGGGGTTTTTTTCTTATATTACAGTGTCTGCACCAGCATTTTGACACTTCAGACCATCTTGAGCCCCATTTTCCACTGTCTCGGCTATTCTGACATTTGTAGTTATCTTAGTATAGGCTAATTTTTAAAAGAAGTCCAAAAGGCATCACAGCAGGGTGTTAGTGTCTTCTCTCAGGTTTCTGTTAAGATGATTAAATCCCATGTCACTGGAGAATGTCCCATATTGATAAAACCTCCCTTGAAACACTTTTTTTTGAGGGGGAGGTTCTGGGGATCGAAATCAGGGCCTTGCACTTGCTAGGCAAGTGCTCTACCACTTGAGCTAATTCCCCAGCCCCTCCTTTGAAACACTGTGTGCGGTACTCCTTGATCTACTACCCTGGAGATCTAATCCCTGTGTATCCTCCCACTACCTGCTCGGTCATGCTCACTGGGCCCTGCATTCCCCTTGCATCCTTCTTCTCCTCTAGCAGGTCTAGAAAGTCCTTGGCCAGAGTATGCTGCAGTTTGACCCCAGTTATTAGTCTGGTGCCAGGACTGGAGGTGTGGTAGAATCTGAAAGGGGTATGTGTTCTCTTCCAAGGTTCTGTAGTCTTCAAGATATAGAAAAGTGTTAAGCAGTAAGGGAGGTGCTTACGTCACTGGGCAAAGCTAATGTGGAGCAGTAGGATGTAGGGTTCAAGACTCTTGAGTGTCTTAACCAGATGTCCGCATTCCAAGTACCACCTTGCCCCCATGAGGGTATCAACAGCTGAAAGTGAGAATTCAACTTCTCTTCCTGAACCTCTGCTTTCACCCCACTATTGAGTCTGATCATAAGCCACCTTCGCCCTCTGGCCGCAATACATGAGAATCTTTTCATAGGCTTCTAAGAAGACCCTCTGACTTCTATATTTTGCCTTGAATTTGAAATTAATCCCCTCGTGTTGAGAATTTCTATAGTACATCAGTAGAAGCCGGCAACAGTTGTCCAATTCTATAGTGTTTTTAAATTACTTTTCCCCTTAGTCTGATGTCGTGTTACAGCTCACCACAGTTAATCAGCAGTTTTAGTAATTTCACCACTAGGCCATGCCAAGAATGATCAGTGTTATACTTTCCACCCATAAAGGAATCCTTACTCTTTTAAAATTTCATGTTACTACAATTTGCATCCTAGGACTACTTGTAACACCAAGTACTTGAGGTTGAATTTCTTGGGAAATGGACTGAAATGGACATGGACTGGCAAGACGGTGTCCAAGGAAGCTGGCCCCAGTATTCAAAACCTGTAAGGGAGCAAGGGAGCAGGCCCGAGGGAGGAACAGAAGTCTGTTGCTGTTGAACTAGGCACCAGACATAATCTTTGAGTGTTCTGTGCCAGGGATAGTCTTTTGCTGTTGTTCCAAATTTAGGCAAGATGGCCAAGCCTTGATATCCCTCTGTTGACAAGTAGCTGGAGGCAAGTTGTATCGATGAGTGTTATTGTAAGTCACCTTCCTGCACTAAAGAGTAATTTCTGGAGAGGGAGCTGTGTGTCATTCACAGACAGCACACCAGCTCTGGGGCAGAGGACTTTGGTTTTAAGGGCAAGATCTGGTCAGAGTAGCAGCAGACGAACTGCTACAAATTCTCGTGTATTACTACAGTTTATGGTCAGCTTTAATATGCACTATTTTTGTTCCCCCACAAAGAACAAATCAAACATGGAATTGTTGAAAAATATGCTTGAAAGAAACTAAAAATCACATCAGGTTCAGGACAACTGATCTTCCCGCAAAGACTGAGGTGCACATTAAGTAAAGTCCTTTGCTCTTGATGGTAATTACAGTACTGATTATTCCTGGCAGTGGTGTGTGCTGATGCTGGCTGTAGAGTTCGGGTCCTCTGCCTACACCCCAGTGTTCTTTCACAAGTATATCTGTCAAACGCTAGAGAACAATGGTACTATAAATTGCTTCTCACATTTGGAAGTTTGAGAATCTAGTTATCCCTGCTGAAACTTGCTGTAAATATCTACCTCATTTTGTGGTTTACTTCCAAAGGCAATCACTTCCTTCTCATTTTCTGGAGGCACTGTTATTTTTTTGTAGGACCAGGGTATTAAATAGCTTAGGGTATTAAACAGCTTAAGGTATTAAGCTCCAATTAAAAATCAATGGTTACAATCAGCCCTTCTTATCTGTGAGTTTTGCGTTAGAGACTTCAACCACCTAGATCAAAAATAACTGGAAAAAATTGCATCTCTACTGTACATGTTCAGACTTTTCCCACGCCATTATTACCTTAAAAATAGCACAACTATTTACATAGCACTTAGATTGTGTTAGGTATTATAAGAAATCTAGAAAATTCAAAGTATGCAGAAGGATGTGTGTTGGTTGTATGCAAATATTATATAATTAATATGCAAAAATAAGGGACTTGAACCCTAGCAGACTCAGGGTCCCAAAGGAAAAAAATCCCCCTAAAGATACAAGGAATGACTGTATGTATAATATACTGTACATTTCATCAGAAATAATTTTGGGTAAAATTTTCTTTTTGCTGTCTGTGTTTGCTTACCAGAGTTACCTACATAAAAGAGAAGGATAAACAGCAAGTTGCTCAAGCTCTGTTCCTTTGAAATTAGTTTTTTCTTGGACAATCAAAAGATTGAGCATTATGGAAACTCCAGTTAGGGCATTCTGATTCCAATGAGCTATACTTCTTTGAAAAAAAAAAAAAAAGCCTGTTTTGAATCTACCTTCTTTCTACCTATGTTTTGTTTTTGTGTTTCACAGGCTGAGAACGTTTCCGAGACTTTGCCCTCATTGCCTGATACCACCCTTACTGACTTCATTTTTCCTGAAAGAATGTCTTCTGAAATGCAATTTTCTGTTTCTGGAGCTTAAAGTAATTCCGGAAATAAATTGTCAGTAATCCCTTATTGAGCATTATAATGTGATGGGTACTGGGCTACATGCAGAAATACAAAAAGGTTCAAAAGTTGATGTCTTCCCTAAAGGAAATTTGCCTAATTGGATAAGAAAAAGATCTAGTGAAATAATTATACTATTACATAAAATGCGTGTCAAAAGGTACGCACCAGGGCTGTAGGTTTATGGAGGAATTTGAGTAATAACTTTGATGTAACTGAGGTTTTCAACAAAAAATTATGGTATAATCATCAGAAGACGAAGCTAACACGGGTTTGGAGTGGTCCTCAGGTGCTTCTAATTAGCATGCTGAGCAGAATGATTTGTAATGCTAGCCGGCAAATACTCTGGCCCGTGAAGGGAAGGGAAACAGCAGGTGAATTTTTGTGCAACGTTATGGGAATCAAGAAGCACTGGGTTGAATAAAGCAGGCACATGGAAGAGATAAGCATTTGGTGGTAAGGAGAAACACAGTGAGGGAATAACCAAGACTGTTTGCTTTAGAGGGCAGCCCACCTGCGCTGTGGGGATGGCCTGAAAGTGAGAAGACCGGAATGAAGGAGGAACTTGCTCATGTTACAGTTTTGCCCAAGGCCAGCTCTGCTTAGCTTAATTTAACACTTTTATGGAATCTGCTACATAACATTACCCAAATCACCTTTGGATGTTGGAGAAAATATCTTGTTAAAATTACTATTTTGTGTTTAACGTACATTTCTATAGAGACTGCCTTTAATTAGGTTGGTGTTTCAGTTTGCCCATTAACCAGACATTTAAAACATCCTGCCACTACAGTATTTACATTTATGTTTTAGTTAGGACCAAATGTCAACTCCACTTCCCAAGAAATCACAAAATATAATATTTTGTATTTTTAAATAAAATAGTATTTTAGAATTCACCATCCATAGCAACCTGTATATGATGTTATTTTTGCCCATGTCAGAGCAAGTCATTCACTCTCAGGGAATGTGGAAATGAGGAAGAGTCACCATGTAACTGTGCCTTGCTTTACAGACCCATTTTATTATTATTTGCCTTTTCCCCAATATTTTTATTTTGAAAACTTTCAAATAACATCAGAATGCCTTCTTCTAGACTTCTAAATTGTTAAAATTTTGAATGCTCCCAGCTGGCAATTTAGCTCAGTGTTTAGAGTGCTTGCCTACCAAACACAAGGCCCTGAGTTTGATCCCTGGCACAAAAAAAAAAAGAAAGAAAAAAAAGGAACATTCACTTTATACAGATACTGTACACAGCTTCTTTCACTCTCTTTTTCTGTGTGTATGTATCTCTCTCAGTATCATTATGGACTCACAGTTGTTTTTCGTTTCATTCACTCTATTATCTGAAATAAGTGCCATAGTTATTTTTGATGCTTCAGAAGGTATGTATACTCTTATGGATAAATGTACACACATACACTTTTTCTTGGATCATTTGGTAATTCCATATGTCATACTTCAATATGCAATTATTAAAAATAAGGGCCTTCTCTTTTGATATACCAATGATACCGTGATCACAGGTGTGCAAGTTAGCACAAATAACAATATATTATCATTTAATACACCATTCATTTTTAAACTAGCTTGATGGTCCCCCAAATACTTTTTATATCTGCTATTTTGGAGAAAGAGCACAGGCCCAGGATCAAATCAAAGTTCACAAACAACGTTTGGCTATTTTGCCTCTTTAGTTTTAGCTTAAATGAATTCTCATGATTTTTTTTTCCTCCAGTCAAAACTTTTTAATAACCTCAGTAAGTTGTCTTATAAAAGTTTTATATTCTAGATGTGACTAGTTGGTTCTTGATAATGAGGTAAACGTACAATAAATCCCCGACTTAGGAACATTTGCGTTTCAAACTTTCAGAGATAGAAACGGAACTCGCATTAGGAATAGATGCGAACAAATCAAGGAAATAAGTCACGTGTCTGCCGGGCATTGTCATAGTTGTGCTGTTGTGTGCTCACTATACAGTGCAATCGTGTTCAGTAATACAATACAGTCAGAGACTTACTGTATTTTTGTGTCTGTGTTTGGGTTTTTTATGCTTTCATTGTATATTTGTGTGAAAGGTATAAAACTCACTGTGTCTAACTTACAAATGAATCTGACTTAGAAACATTCTCCCGGAATAGAACTCGTTCTTAGTTGGCAACTTACTGTTTTTGGTAAATATGCTACATCACTCTGGTTGTTTATTTTTTTTAACTGTAGTTTGTTTTACCATTTCAGAAGCAACTAATCTCAGTCTATAATTAATAAGTAAGGCCAAATCTATTAGTTAAAAGAATGACCAATGTATTAGTCAATTTGAAACTAACAAATTATCTTCGGGCTCATACTCTGTAATTGTATGAAGTTCCTGTTCCTCTAAAACATTTCACAAAATAATTTTAGCATCCATCAATGTTTTTCATGAATTCATCATTATACAGGGGATTCAAAATGCTTTCTACCATTCCTTCTTCGTTTATTAACTGAAATTTTTCTATAACCGAGAATTTGCCTTACTTCTTTGTTGGTTTCTGTTTCTATCTCTTGGGTATTGTTACAGACACAGATTTTTAAAATTTAGATGTGTCGTTTATTACTGTCATAGTTATTTTTGATGCTCCAAAAAATTATAGATTTGGCAACGAGAATCCTGGCATGACTTGTGTCATTTTGATGTGGGCGCACCCATTCGTCTTTGAGCATTTCCTTGAATATGGCACAAAATACTTTAGGGTCTCTTCATAATTTTCCTGCTCGGAACTGAAGTCAGACAATTCTTTAGGAATTCCTCATCCCTGTCTGTTGGTATACAAAGAATAAATTCTAAACAGTAGGTATGCTCGTTCCTCGAAGACTACTGGTGTTTCTAGGTTCTCTCAGTTTATGGAGCAAGTGAATATTCTTGTGCTTTCAAGTCAGATCCAATACTGTCAGGTCAGGGACTTATTGTGATGCTAATGAACTCCTTCTAAGGTTCTATGCCTCATTTTGTATTTCTAATTTTCCTTGGAGATCCCCCCAAATTATACAGGCTTCAAATTCTACAAAAACTGCACCTATCCCTGGTGACCTTTGCACTCCAACTCAAGGTTTGTCTTCATACTCTATAACCCTATATTTGTAATCTACCTTTTTCCATAGAGAAAATTCTGATTTCCAAAAAGATCAATATATTCATTCACTTGTTTTATCTTACCAATAAAATAGTTTCTGAATTATAATATTAGTGCCAATACCTGCAGGATACCTCCTAAGCACGTACAGGATTTTATTGCTATTCTACTTGAATTAAATTTTCAATTTGTGTGGCCACATTATCAATTTAACAACATGATATTTATATGATTTTAGGTTTAATTTTAATGTGTTCCTCACTCTCCTAGTTTAATTGCTTTAGTCTTTACAACTCAAAATGACAAAAATAGACACATCTTGCTTCTTTGTTCTCTCCAAACCGTTACCATCTTCAGGCATCTGAGCAAATGGTCACATTACCCTTAACTACTATTCTTTTTTTTTTTTTTTTTTTTTTTGGTGCCGGGGATCGAACTCAGGACCTTGTACTTGTGAGGCAAGCACTGTAACCACTGAGCTAAATTCCCAGCCCCAATACCTTAACTACTATTCTTAAAGGGAATCACAAATGAACTCCTCGTGCCATTCTTAACTTGCTTTACTTTTTTAATACTGCCTGTCACTACTTGACATGATTATGTATTTTTCACTATCTCCTTCAACTACAATATAAGTTCTGTGAGAATAATTTGCCTGTGTCATCCCCTGCTCTATCAAGCACCTAGAAGAGTTCCTTGCATAGTACATACTCAAAAGCTTTAAAAATTGCATAGATTAGATTTTTATTTATACAAAACTGTGGTTAAGTTTGACTTTTCCATACATTTCTCTTGGAAATTGTTTCACATCTATTTTCCGCTCATTTTTTAACGGCTGCATAAAATTCCATGGAGGACTCAGAGTTTTTCGAACTCTTTTTAATCGAATGGCACCTAGGCAGTTTCTAGCCTTTTGCTACTACAGACCCTATTGTAATGAACACCCTTTTAGATATAGTCATTTCATTTTTGTATTTTATATACGTAGCATGTTACTATCCAACAAAGTTGGTCTGTAATGGAGAATAAATTTTAAAAATTAGGTGCATGTTAAGGAATAAAGATGATTTCATTTGAAATATATTTCAAAGATATTTCCTGCTGATGATAGCCTCTTCAGATTAATCTATATACTTACAGAAATATATATTGTACATGCCTTTTTAAGCATAATATATAGATATGGAGGCTTGAGAAGAATAGACTTAAATGATTTGTAAGATACTGTGTCCTCAAATGCTCTTTTGACTCTACAGAATACGCCAAGCTTGGGCAAGTACCATCTTGCTGAGAGACAGCAGAGAAGACACCCTGGGCGATGTCCTCCACCACAGCCTTGTGCTTTGGGCAGAGACCAGGGGATGGAGCCATGCAGGCCCGCAGGCCTTTGCAGCAGCACTTTTCTCCATAAGCTTTTAACGAAGGCGCTGTATTGGCAGTGGCTAGAGAAGGTTCTTTTCTTGCTTCTGACATTTGATTGAGGGACAGCTTTTCCATTCATACCTGGGACAAAATGTTACAAATTAACACACAAAATAGTCATTGAATGCAGCAGTTTTCATAGCGACTGTCTTACCCTGACGAAGATGACTGAAGCATGGCTAGAGATGTACAAGCTTTCCAGTGACAAGGCCATGACAGCAGGGCCACTTGCTGCAATGCTGAGTACCATCATGTACTCCAGGTGCTTCTTTCCATACTACATTTACACCACTGGGGGACTTGATGAAGAAGGGAAGGGAGCTGTATACAGATTTGATTTAGGAGCTCCTACCAGAGAGACTCACAGAACGAGACCCATGTTATGCTGTCTTTGGACCGAGCCACGCGGCTGTCGAAGATGGCTTCCTGTCTACAGCTGAGAGGGGTGCGTATACCAGGGTGCCCTCGCGATCTGTGCTGTGGCCACAGGGCATCAGAGAAGAGGCTGATGCCCTGCGGAAGGACTCACTGGGCTGTACCTTGGAGGGTTCAGCAAGTTTGTTTTATTTATAAAAAGAAATGTGAATTATTCATTTCCTTATAATGTGTCCCCCTATGCAAGACAGACCTAGGAAGCAGAGGTCCTTCCCTTCATTTTCTGCTTTCTTCCCACAATTTTCTATTTTTCTGGGGTGGTTTTGTATTTTAAGTATGAAAACACAGGTCATGTCAGTTTTTTTCTCACATTTGTGAACAAGGAATTAACCTGGAAAAGCTGACCTTGTTTTGGGAAGAGGGCTCTTGATTTATCTGAAGGGACCTTTAAACCGCCCAGAAGGTGTAGTGTTTATCGGGGTTTCTTTAGGAGTTTGAGGCACACAAATATCTTAAGATTTTCCATTTCTGATACTTTCAGCAGTTTGGAATGCCTGTTTTAGAGAAAACTCTTCAACCAGAGAAAAAGAAATTTGCAAAAATAAGTAGCCTTTTAGATGGACTTTAGTCAGAAATCTGGGATAATTTTTATAAGCACTTTAATGTTACAGCTAAGACTGTGGTGTAGTTTGGTGTATGTAGCTTGTTTAGGATCTATGAGGCCCAGGAGTACTAGGGATCTGCAAAAAGAAAAAGATCTACATTTTGAGAGAGCTGAATAATTTTATTGTTGTTGTTGCTGTTTAGAACTATTTAATGCATTTTAACTCTTTTATAATTTTGAGTAATTTCCTTAGTGCCGAACAGGCCACACTGTACAGCATAACCTACGTCAGTGGTGGTGAACCTTTTAGAAACTGAGTGCCCAAATTGTAACCCAAAACCCACTTATTTATTGCAAAGTGCCAACACTGCAATTAACCTGAATACTGGAGTTTTAGTTTAGAAAAAACAACTTTTATCCGATGCTGTGCTGTTGGGGTGACTTGAGTTGTGTGCAGAGAGTACTCTGCCTGCCTGCTGTGGCATGTGTGCACAGGTTCGCCACCACTGACCTAGGTGCTGTGATTGCTTGCCAGCAGAATAGCTAAATCTTGGAAACAGCCCAAATGCCCATCAACAGCAGAATGGATAAAGAAAATGTGGTTTTTTT
>PVJO010034123.1:0-11273 GCA_004026905.1 Hystrix cristata | reverse complement strand
AAAAAAAAAAAACAAAAAAAAAACCAAGTCATAGGTGTGAATGAGGCTATTGTGCAACAAAGCACCAATAGTCATTTGTCATCCCATAGACCTTAATGAACCCTAAAACATACTTTTTTTCTGAACTAAATAAGGTTCTTGCATGTCTAGGCCTAAAAATGTAAATGCATTATACTGTATAGCACATTTTCCATTAGATGAAAATGAAATGCATTAGCAGAACTCAAATGCAAGTCGGAGTTGCCTGTTATGGCTGCTAATCCTATTCTGCAGAGAAACAAAGAGATAAATTAAGAGATTTAGTCAAGATTACACAGGACAGACATGTGTAATTCAGTTTTGTTATCCATAGAGTTTAATCTGTGCTCTGGCTGCCTTTGAGAATGTGAATTAATTATTAAACTATCTCTGTAAAACTATTTTAGCCTTTTCTTTTCACTGCAAGAACAATGATGCAAACAAGTACATCAGAGTAGGTTGCAATTAAAGTTCCAATTGATTTCAATTATTGTCTATACTTCAGTAAAATTATGGGTTTAAGATTTCCACCACCCCCGGCTAATATTTTTTTCCTACAAAAGAGGAAGGGTAGACGCTTTTAATCTTTTGACTATTTACCTGTAAAACATCCATACTAATTTTTTCACCACAGTACCTATTATCCATTGTTCTTTTCTGAACAGAGAACCCTGTAATTAATAAACATTGATTCTTCATAGTTATTTCTAGAGAAAATTGTTATTTAAGTCTGTAAAGGCAAAACCAAATTTCTATGAAGGGACAAGGAAAATAATGAGAGTATTAGATTCATTAATCTTCTCTGGGTATATTTTTGATAATTTTAAGTGTTTTTACTTTATCTGCAATTCCCTGAAATAATGACTTTAGAATTACATAAACTTCATCTTTATATTAATAAGATACCTGAGACATACTTCCAAGAAGAACCCATTAAAAATCTTTTTTTCCCCAGAACTCTGCATCAAGTTTGTAAATAATGCCCTTGCTCATCTTCCTATCGACAATTCCCTGATATAAAGACTTTAGAATTACATAAACTTCATCTTTATATTAATAAGAAACTTGAGACATACTTCCAAGAGGAACCATTAAAAATCTTTTTTTCCCCAGAACTCCGCATCAAGGTTTTTTGTTTTTTTTTTTGTTTTGTTTTGTTTTTTTTGTGGTGCCGGGGATCGAACTCAGGCCCTTGTGCTTGCAAGGCAAGCACTCTAATCACTGAGCTAAATCCCCAGCCCCTCGCATCAAGTTTTTAAATACCATCCCTGCTCATCTTCTACTCAGTGTTAGAACTCATGTTTCAAATACAAGAATTTCTTTGTATGATTCATTTGGGCTAATCTTTTTGACTGGTATTGTTGCCAAATAAAACTTAAAAGAAGTATTTTACTCTCAGTTAATATAAATGCCATTTAGGATGTTTTCTGTTGTGCGTTTCCCACAGCTCTTCCCAACCTGGTTTTCACGGCCGCCGGAGGTCAGTTGACTGATAGAATTAGAACTGGCAGGTGCTGGTGGTGGCTTCTGCCTTTCTACTCCATGTTCCGGTCCTGTCTCCTTCATCCGTGACACACATGGAGACAAAATGGCTCAGACCTTCCAAACTTAACGTTCATGCACACAACATCCAGGAAGAAGTCATTTCTCTGATACCTCTCTCTGAAGAGCAAGCAGGGCCCTCTTTAACAAAAATGCACGTAACATGAGTTTGAACTGGGCCACACGCCCAGGGCCGCACTGGCCTGATCTGCCTGGGCCCATCATGCCTCCCGGGACACCAGGGGGAGCGAATCCTGTTCGACGAGACAAGCGGAATGCATGTTAGCCGGCTCAGAAAGCCCTCCGTTTCCTGAACTTGTTTCTCAGTCCTTTTGCTCCACTTTATTACGGAAGGGGGATTGCAGAATAGGATACCCAAGGATACACAAAAGAAGTTAAAACAATTGTCACAGGTAGAGATCTAAAAATCATCAATTATTCCCACTTGGGAGGTTTTAACAAAAACCTAAAGACTGAAATTTGCCTCATTCTTGATCAAAGTAAACAGCTTTCAGGCTGTCTCTTATTTGGGAAAATCATCTGGCACGAGGATTTCCACCGCCTTGACAATTTCCTGCGAGCCAGCTGCTTCCCAGTGACGTCACTCTGCGGAACTCCGAGGGCGAAAAAGCAGCCAGGCAAGCCGAGGCCGCTCTGCGGCCGGGAGTTACGCGCTCCGTCCTCGCCAGGGCCCTAGAGACAGCGGCGTGCTGAGGCAGCAGCGCCTCATCGCCAGCAGCCGGGCAGAGAAGGAGCAGGGGCAAGTCGTGTCTGATTACACAAACGGTCACCTGGGTCGCGGAACTTCATGCCTGAGTTTTATATCTTTTAGTTAGAAAACATAATGACAGGATCTGAGGATCTAGTATCTCTCCTGAACGGAAGGGGAAAAAAAAGGTTTTTTTTATTTTAAACAAAGTAATAAAGTTAGGAATTCGTCCCCAGGAGTAGGTATTACCTATTTCATGTAGGAAGTTGCTTTTTTTAAATAACAGAATTTTCAGTGTTTTCACGTGAACCTTTTTCACTTCGAGTCTCTTAAAAGCGAGTTGTTAATAAATTCCATTAACATCACACAAAAAAATCACGTCCTAACTAAACTGATGTTAGTGGCCACCTGGATAGTCTATCAGCGTCCAGAAGAATTCAGAGAAGCAGTTTGTCTTGACTTAAGCAAAGCGTTAGACTCTGTCCTATTTGGCATACCCTGTAATAATCTAGGGAAATGTGCTGGCTGGAATTCCACAGACTGCAGAGCAGAATCTGTTCATTCATCCATTCAGTCTAGTCGGCCCGCTAACATGCGTGTCTTATGCATTTGCTGCCTGCCAGGCGTGATACTCGGCACTATCCTTGTTCCCGATTTCACTAATGCCAGCACCGTCAGGAGGGTACAAGAAAGGGTAGTGAAAACTCAAGGGAATTAGAGGCCAGAGAGGGAGAAGAAAGAAAGGAGAAAGTGAAGAAAGGAGGAAGGACAGGAGAGAAAGAAGATCTATTGTTAGCCAATTAATGCTGCCAGCAGAGCTTGTTTCCTAGGCATGGTTTTGTTTAGTGATAATGCAGGGAAAAACAGGTCAGCAAAATGAGAACAGAGAAGACACCCTGCCCTAGATCTCTCTACCACCCCTGTCAGTAAGCCTCAGTACCATTCTTACTCCCTACACCACCCCACCTCCTGATCCAGTACTGGTTTCTTTATGCCAGAGTGTTGAAACATAACTCCAGTGCCCTGACATCATCCAGGATGAAATAGAAAATGTGGTCCTGGTCCCCGTGATGTGCATCTGAATGACTATTCTGGCAGTGTCCGTCAGGGTCTCTGCTATGTAGAGTTTTATTTCATTAGTTCACTCAGGCATTGAGGACCTACTATTGTCAGTCACTCTTTTAGGCTCTGGGAGACAGCAATAAATAAGATCTGTGCTCATGGAATTTGTGTATTATCCAGGAGACACACGGACTGTACAAAGACATGAACAAGAAACTATCAAACGGTAGAGCTTTTGAGCTACACAAAAGGAAAAAACCAGTGTGTTTAAAGGAATGAGTGGGTAGCTAATTTCCAATGAGTATTAAGAGTAGGTCTAATAGTTAAGTCCAGGCAGGCGTTCCCAGTAACATTTCTCTGAATGTCTAAAGAGCAAGAAATAATCACTTTTATTAAAAATCAGAGAGAATTGCATACTGAGAAAACGGCTAGTACAAATGCCCTGTGGTGGGAACAGATGTGACTTATAGTAGGATGTGAAAGCACCTCAATGACTGGAGCAGGGGCCAAGGGTAGAGGGATGTGACATGAGGTCTGAGAGGAGCAGAGAACGCAAGACCAAGGATGTTGTGGGGCACAGCAAGGGCTCTGAGCTCATTTTAGGGTAAGCGGAAGTCACTGAGTAGAGGATTACTGTCTACCATGCTGTGTTCCTCTAGAACTTTCAATGCACATTGCAAACATGCTATATGTGAAAGGGGATTAAAAGGGATTGTGGAGTTTTTTAGGGTCCAAAACACCATGTGAAATATTATTTCCAGGAGAAAATGCTTTCTAAATTCCAAACAAAAACCCGCACGATTTGTTTAAACCTGATCTATTTGGAATCTGGGCTGTTATTTTGTTCCTAACATAGCATGGGTTTTGTCTCAGTCCCGCTTTACCTTTATCCTGGATGATAAATTTGAGTTTTTTTATTAGTATATGTTTGCCATACATAATAATTACATCCGTCATGAAGAATTGGTGCACATACAAATCACATCTTAATCTTTTTTACTTCCCATTCCCCTCGCCCCTTCCTTTTCTTTCCGTCACCAGATTCCCTGCCTATCACCACAAAATTTACCTCTGTTTCCTAGCATCTATCTATTTTGCTTTTTAAATTATTGAGGTTTTGGGTCCCTCAAATAAGAGAAATCATGCAATACTTAACCTCTGTGTCTGATTTGACAAATGGAGAATTGCAGACCATTTGACTCTTCTAGGCCTCAAGAAGGATGTGGCCTATTTTTTTCTTCCAATGTATATAGAAATACCACTAGCAGAATCTCTCTTATGGCGATCATTTACATAAACTACTTCTGAGTTTGCAATTCCTACATCTAGTTTAATTTGTTTTGTAAATGTTTTCTGACAAAAAGGAAAAGATTTAATTCACCCCACTATTCCTTCTCAGTCTTAATTACACCAACTTTCATTTTGCATTTTCCAGAAGTTTGACCTGGCAATAATAGTAGATTATCAGCTTTCCTTTGCTAAATAAAACATGAAATGCAATTAAATTTTAAGTCACGTTTGAAAAGTATTCTCTAACTTTCAATTATTTTATTTAGGGAACTATATTCTTTCTTCTAGGTTAAGAGATTATTATATGTAATAGACCACATCAAGTAATTTAAAACACGTTGAGACTTAAATAAATATATAAATGCAAAATGATACCTTTCAGTAAGTTGAGGACTATTTGGTAGACAAAAGTCTTATTAGGCAAGTTATTCAGACAGAAAATAACACTTCTGATCATCATCTTAAATTGAGCCTGATTGTATCCTTACTGTAAATTACTTTTTACAAAAAGAGATTCTTGGGAGTGTTTTCAAGATATTAGGGTAATATAATGTAAGCTTCTTATATGATTTCCACAGACCTACAAATCCAGAGTCTATGTAAGTTGATAAAGTGAAATACAATTTTCCCATCATGGATACTCATCACACACAATATTTTTATAACACTTTCCAAAAAATTCATACTGTGTAACAATTCAAACACACTCCAAAGTAGAGAAAACAGCATAGCGAACTTCATATATTTATCATTTTCCTCACATGATTATTACCATTTTGTTGATTTTGTTTTATTATCCCCTTAACTTCTGAGAACATTTTTAAGAGCTGAAAAAATTGTATGCACTAATTGATATTTATTTTAAAGTTGACTAGAAAGCCATTATCTTTCTTAATAATACTCTATTAAGTTCTTATAAATGCTACATGTTTTCTTCTTTTTAATCACAAGTATTTGTCTGTTTGCATAGCATCGCATCTCTCAGATTTTTGCGGGAATTCAGTAGGAGAGAAGATTTTGATGCCTCCAGATTTTCTTTCTCAGAACCATAGTGATGAGGTTGACAAGAGAAGGAAGGAGTGAGATAGTGAGATAATAGCTGAAAAGGTTGAAACAGGGCCTATTGCTTGGTGGTACATGATGATGAGGTTAGGCCAGGAAGAGTTAAAAGACATACGCGCAATCAAAGGATATGAGAAGCAATGTAAGAGAACATAATTTCCTGTGTGTGCTTGTGCTAACAAATGATTTCAGACTTATTTCCACTACAGTCAAATCCACTCCTGTAAGTCTCCCTTCCTACACCCATTATTTTATTTAGGATTTCTATTATTTCCCTTTTGTAATTCACTGACTGCCTCTTTCCAACTTTCCCAACTCTAGTACATTTTTCCACACAATCTACTCTCATTTGAAGAAGTATTTCTAAAACATGGTAGTGAACAGGTTACATTTCTCCAATATTTCTGCTCTGGCTTCAAGATACAGGCCTTCTCTTTAGTTTGACATGGGAAATATTTCAACTCCAGTTTACTTGGAGCGTGCCTGTAATCCCAGCACCCAGGAGCCTGAGGCAGGAGGATTGTAAATTGTAAGTCAGCCTGGGCTGAACAGTGAGTTGGAGGCCAGCCTGGACTACATAGTTAGACCCTGTCTCCAAAACCAGCAAAAAAGTAGTGTGTTTGTTGCATAAACTGGTATGACTGTTGAAGGTGCCCCCTTCAGGCGAAAACTAACTTTACACCATCTGTTTATTCTTCACATCATCCCTTATCTCCCCTGCCCAGAAGGTCTTATCTGTGTGAAGTGACCCTCTGTTCCCAGAGTACTGACCAGGTCATGTTTTAAATGTTTGGTGATATCCTCATTTCCCAGCAGGCTAAAAACTCCTTCGGTTTACTCTTTACTTCCTTGGCATGTTTCCCATTGCTCAGCATCCACTAAGTAGTCAATAATTGTTGAATAAATAAATAAAGCTTTTGTAAATAAGGAGTGGAAGAGGGGTTGAAGGGAGAGGAGGGTAATGGGGGAAAAAAAGAAGCAGCAAGATATATCGAGTACAGGTACAAATTCCCTGATGAATGTTATCATTATGTATATCTAAAATGTACCACTAAAATTAAAAAAAAACACAAAGTGATAAATGAAAAATATATACTTCTGCTGTTTTGCAGTAAATAATTTTTTTTCAAAAGGAAGAATCATCACTTGTGATATAATTTACTATAGTAAAAGTTTAGATAGCAATTTACTTCTAGTCAAGTGTAAGATTCTAAACTTCTTAAATATCTATTCCTGATCTACAACCTTAAAGTACTATTGTTTTATTGAAGTCAGCCCCACAGTAATGTATCTCAGTGGGATTTTAAGAGCATACATAAGCTACATTTAAGTCCTTTGTCTTCTTGTCTCACATGAACTAGTGTGCTGTTGGCCACCAGTCAGATAGCACTGAGCTTCCTAACAGGGCTCCAAGAAAATGAGGGTTCCAGGTTCCAGCAGGAACTTGGGTGTATTGTCCCCCAAGGCAAACAAGCAGACCTTCTGCAGAAACTGATAAGCATAGTTCACACAGGCTTTTTATGACTTATGTATCGATCTATTTGTATTTTGTTTGTGTTTTATTGCAAATTTAAGCCATGTGTATTTTATATACTACTTCAAGTCCCTTCAGAAACAGATGGAGGATCAGTGTAAAATAAAGGTTCAATTTAATCTACCTATAATAATTACAGAATTGTCAACCTGTGCCGAGTAATATGTTGGTATATTTCTTTCATATTTATAAATTTAAATTGGCAGCTTTTGTCACCTACAGTATTAATACATTGCTTTATTTGTGATTTAATCCTTGTTACTTCAAGGCTAAATAGAAAATGTAACTGCTGTATCTAACAGTTCTGATTCAATACACTGTGTAACAGAGAAAAAGAAAAACTGTGCACCTTGTAAGATCTCAGGAAATACATAATTCTCACAAATAACTTCAAGAATATTTTAAGTCTCCAATGTTATAATTCAAGCTACAATTTATTTTTACTTTCACTGCTTTACCATTTTCTTTATTATTTTTTTCTATAAAAAAGTTTGCATCTGTCTCTAACCAAAGGTGTTTTTAATAAAGCTATGGAAGAGTTTTCAGCTTCAAACAAGGTAGGATCTTATACAAGTTTTCTGGTTTTATTCTAAGAATAATGGAGCCACTGACAGGATTCAGGTTAAGTAAACATTTATCGTGAAGCTACTACATGCCAGCCATGGTGCCAAGCTATTTCTCATGAGGCCTCAATTGATCTTAACAATGTAGTGAGGAGCATGTTATTATTATCATCTCTCTAATTTTATTTCTGGGAAGCTGAGGCTCACGTGTGTAAGTAAATCACTGTTATAGTTTGGATCTGGAATGTCCCAAAGACCCACGTGTGAAAGGCGTGGTCCCCCAGCTGTGATGCTGTGGGGGGTCCTGGAGCCTTCAGGAGGGTGGGCTTAGTGTGGTTTCCAGGTCCCTGCCCTCAAAGGGATTGTGGGAGTCTGCTCTCTTCTTCTTTTTCTCTTTTTTGCATCAAGGCCAAGAGATGAGCCATTTCCCTCTGCCACATGGCCTCCAGCATGACATCCTGCCCTGCCATGATGTGCTGGCCTGCCACAAGCCCAAAGTCAACAGGGCCAAATAACCAAGGACTGGAACCCCAAAACCGGGAGCCCTACCCCCCAAAAAAACCTTTTCTCCTTATAAAAATAGAGCATATCAGGTATTCATCACAGTTAGTGACAAAAGTCTGACAAATAATGGTACTGTCACATAGGCAGAATGGAAAATGTCCATGAAACTGGGCAGCACGCAGTAGGCACTCAGTAACACCTGCGGACCCTGAGGGCACATTGTCTTTAAGGCAAACATATTGCTGCTTCTTGGTGTAGTTAGAATCTACCACAAATGAGTAAACTGACTCAGCTACCGTTATATTTCATTTATGCATTTTTACAGGTCTGATATTTTAGCTGAACAGGTTATTAAATTGTCAACTGTTTTTAAGCTCTTTAAACATATTTGAAGCCAATCTTTCCAAATTATATTATCATCCCACTACATTTTCTCTTTTATTGTTTTATTAAGGTATCTAAGAGAAATCTTTGGACATGAAGTAGTTTGAATCGGTCTGGAAAACCATTCCATGTTTGATCAATGTTCATATGCTGAAACATTTAAATTTGGTGTAGGCAAATGACAAATCACTTCAAGGTCAACTGTATCATTTACTAATCTTTCCCCCTCAGCATGTAGCAGTGGGCCTAGAACATCATAGATATTAAATAAATACCAGATAAGCAAAATGATAGGTGAATAATTTCTATATTAAACATCATACTCACATAAAACAGAATTCATTTCGAAGTATTTCTTGGGTTGAATTCAATCTAATTAGAGATGATGTTCAAACTTCACTGTCTGCTTTTGCTGGGAGTAATTGATCAAATCATATAGTGACCCTAAGCCTTTATATTCTCCTTTTGAAAATGGAAATAGTAAACTGTTCACAGAGTGAAGTACTAAAGCTGATGGAAGGTAGTTTTTGAAGTTTGTACCTGTTATGACTTATGTTTTGCTCCCTCTTTCCTCATCTTCCCTACAAATCCATGAGTCGAAGTCTGTTTCTACAGAGGCAAATGCAGTTAAAATAGAGATATTATACTGGACCCTAATCCAGTGTGCCTGATGTCCTTGTGAAAATAGTAAATATGGACACGCACACACACGAAGGACATCACATGAAGATGAATGGTGAAATTGGAATAATGCTCCCACATCCCAAAGATGTTCCAAGATTACCAGAAAATCAACACAGGGCACAGAAACGGCCTCGAACAGATTCTTTCTCACAACTTTAAGAGGGAATCAACTCTGCTCACACCTTGCTCTTGGGCTTCCAGCCTCCAGAAGTGTGACACGGGAAACTTCTTTGTTTAAACCACTCCATTTTTGTCATTTTGTTATGGAAGCACTAGGAAACTAATACAATGCCTAACAGTGATTATTTCCTCAATTTAAAAAAAGCTAAGATCATCAGGGAGGAAGGAGTTAGCAGTGACCCGAAAGCCTGAGGAGACAGATACTGTTCTTCATGCATTCCACCTGTAATCAATAAACATCTCCCAGGTGCTGGCTACTGTGCCTGTTATTGGAGATGCAACCAGGGCTCACAGTCATGGATGCTACTCTCTGAAAGGTGAATATCCAGCAAAGGTTTGTAAATGCTGTGGTGGAGAACAGATAACAAAGACACTTTGAAATAAATAAACCAATTTTCAAAACAGCATAGAGTTCAAACTGCTGATAAGCAAGACTTTTTATTTTTGGATTTTATCTCCTTCTTTGACTTCATTTTCAGCTTATAACTTTCAACACGCACTATGCTTCAGCCATATTCAGCTGTATTTCCCGAAACTCTGGTAAAACTTTTTTCATGACTTAGCACACTCAATTCTCTCTGTCTGAAAGTTTCTTGCTCCCCGTTATTTGCCTGGTAAGTTCCCAGTTTTTCTTGGATCCTAAACTCAAGCATTACCTGCACACTTTTTACCTTTTCTCTGACCACCTCCTGAGTTAAGAGTCTTCTCTGCTCCCACAGCACTGAATACTCATTACTGCACTGGGTGTTGACTTCCTTGAGAATAGAGATTGTCAGTCATCTCTGTATCTCCAGCCGGGTAAAGTACCTGGAAAAAAGTAGATGTGCAATATATGTTCTTGAATCATATAACTAATAAGTTAATGTAAAGAAATGACTCATGCAAAGATATTCAACAACCTATACATATGCGATAAAATGGCTTGAAGTTGATTTTTGGTATCTCGTGCAACTGTTGCTCGGCAATGTCCCCCTCTGTACTGCAGGACACTGGCTTCTGCCACCACCCTCCACAGCCCCATCTGCCATGGAAGTACCACCTGCTACCAGCCTATGTGCCTATTTAATCACTTCCTGTTACTAAGACAAAATACCCAATGTCTGCAAATTTAATAAGGAGAGGTTTATTTTGTTTCACAGTTTCAGGGTTCAGTTCATGGTCAGCTGGCTCCAAGGGAGAAATGGTGTCGTGGAGCAGCATGACACTGGAAAGCTGATCAACCCAAGTCAGCCAAGAGGCACAGAGAGAAGAAGGACCAGGGGCAAGAATACGCCCTTCCAAGTCACAAAGGCCAGGCCTCACCTCCCAGTATGCCCCATTGTCTGATCACCTTCCGAAAGCCCCACCTCTGAACACATGAGACTTTTAGGGGAAATTTTTAGAACCAAACCATAAAAATGCTGTCAGGTGCTAAAAGCAAGTCTCCTTCACCACTCAGTCGGAAAGTTTTGAAATGTTGGCATTTATCTTTTCAAGAGCTGTCAGGCACAATCCTAAAACTGTGTGGTATGTTTTCAACTGTGTGACTATGAACTTTATGTCTTAAAATTTAAAACACAGAGCCTCCAAAAGAATCATAAAAGATTGAGTCCTTCTCCAATTGATATATCAAGTCTCAGGAAATAAGTATGTTAAAATGCTGCAAGGAAGATTAAGTCAGTTGATTTTTTTCCTTTTAAATTTCTAATTTTATTTTTAATTAAAAATAATTAAGTATATTTACATATACATGTAGTGTTTT
>PVJO010034122.1:0-11221 GCA_004026905.1 Hystrix cristata | reverse complement strand
TTTTTTTTTTTTTTTTTTTTTTTTTTTTTTTTGTGCTGGGGATCGAACTCAGGGCCTCGTGCGTGCAGTGCAAACACTCTAACCACTGAGCTAACTCCCCAACTCCTGAAGGAAATATTATACTGGAGAAAGTTTATATATATAGTTAGACTGCAGAACTCCAGTGAATTCATCAAGCATACATACCAGTACACCTCTGAGATTGTGTAACGTTTGATATAGCAGTATCAGAGAGGTTGTAAATACTACTTACTTTGTAGAAGCACTGAGATCATCAACTGACTCTTTGTTTTAATAACAGTAATTATAAATTCTGTTTTATTTTAATAACAGTAATTATAAATTTTCTTATAAGCTGTATGTTATTCGCGTCAGTACAGAAGCAAGTTGTTCCGGTTTGCCTTCTGTAATGGTTCTTGGATCAGCACAGAAGCCATCAGTGTGCTAAGAAACCTTATTCAGAGATCTCGGGCTGTGTTGTAGCAGGGGGTGGTGGTGAGAGATCACGTACAAATGAATAGAGGGTGTTTACTTAGCTTTTCTAACACTTTAGATTGGAAAATGTAAAAAAGGATAGACTCAATATTAGTGTTAGTTGGCTGGTGCCAGATAAACAAGTTGTGGAAAAATGCAAACATAATGCATATATGATGTAAACAGAAGCCTTTTGTCTTTCTCTTTTCTAGGGAGGAGAGTGGTAGCTGCATTGGAAACCTGGTCAGAACAGAACACGTAAGGAGAGTTTGTGATGGACAGTATTTACATGACTTCCAACGTAAAAATGGTGCCATGCCTGTCACAAGTCTAATGGCCGGGGACAGGGTTATTTTAAGTGGAGAAGAAAGAACGCTGTTTGCTCTGTCCAGAGGATGTGTGAAGGAGATTAACACAGCAACAGTAACCTGTTTATTAGACAGGTAATAAAGTGCTACTCTTTTTTTTTTGGTCACGGTTTTATCAGTATATGGTTCCCATACCACACAGTTCATCTATTTAAAGTATATGGTTCTGTGGCTTTTGATATATTTAGAGTTGTACAGACATCACTGTAATCAATTTTGGAACATTTTCATAACCCCAGAAGGAAACCTGTGCCCTTTGGCAGTCACCCCAGCATTTCCCTCCTCTTCCTAGACAACCAGTAATCTACTTTCTGTCTCTGAATTTGCCTCTCCACACTGCATAGAGATGGACTTATACAACATGTGGTCTTTGGTGACTGATTTTTGTCGTTTAGCATATTGGTTTCAGGTTCATTATGTCGTAGCATGTAATGGTACTTTTGTTCCTTTTTTTTAAAATTGTAATTCGGTTTTTGTTTTTTTTTTTTGTGCTGGGGATCAAACTCGGCCTTGTGCTTGCTAGGCAGGCACTATACCACTTAAGCTAAATCCCCAACCTTTTTTTTAAAATTTTAAAATTTTTATTTATTTATTTTTATTTATCTTTTTGGTGCTGGGGTTGGAACTCAGGGCCTTTTTTTTTTTTTTTTTTTTTTTTGGAGCTGGGGATCAAACTCAGGGCCTTGTGCTTGCCAGACAAGCACTCTAACCACTGAGCTAAATCCCCAGCCAACATGGGGTTTTCAGCAAAGTGGAGGTAGTTAAGTGTTTCTGGAATATAAAATGTAAGGAAGGGAGTGGTTGGAGAATTCAGGTCATACAAGGACTTAGTATACCATTTTTATAAAGCTTGATTCCACTTTTTCCAGGTGTTGCGACGTTTTTGTTTTTGTGCTGGGAATTGAACCTGGGTCCTTCCACATGCTAGGCATTTGCTCTACCACTGAACCGCATTCTCAGCCCTGTGACATGTTTTAAACAGAAGCATAGATAGAATGGATTTGCATTTTCCTGCAGATGAATCGTGGAGATTTGAGTTAATAAGACACAAAACTGAAAGCAGAGAAACCTCGAAGCAGTTGTAGTGGCCCAGGATGTCTGTAGTGAGGGCAAGGTTAGTGCTGCTGGAGAGGATAGAGTAACTTAAGTATTTAGGAAGTAGAACTGGCAGACAGCTGGATACTGCTTAGATGTGGGGGCGAGGAAGAGGGCGAGGGAGAGAGAAGGATCAATAAAGTAGTGTGGATCCAAGTGCCATGAACTGAGATCAGGACCAGATCAGGTTTAGCAGGGATGAAGAGTTCAGTTTTGAGTATATGTGCTTTCGTAGCATGATTTTCAGCCATCTGGAGCGATCATGCTGCCTGCAGATACTCAAGTTTGGGAGAGGGGCAGAGTAGGAGGAAAGCGTAGGACTGGCCTAAAGATGGGAGATTTGGAGGCACACATTGGTCTGGGAGGGTAGAGAAAGAAGAGTATTAGTGGACCAGGGAGAGGATTCTAGAGGACACCTTGTTAAAGTGGCAGGCAGAGGAGTGGGAGGAGGTGGCAGGAAAGAGGCCTGTCCTCCAGGCTGGAATGGGAAGCATTTGTGTCTAGGACCCTTCTGGGTGGAGAGCTGTGGTCAATTGCAAGGTCAGGTGGATTTTCAGCAATTGTGCAGGTTTGTGGTTCCCCATTGCTTTGACTTTGTTGCCATGCGCCCTCCACTTTCCCTTTTGCTCACCATTTCATGGCCATGTGCTATCTTTCATGAGCAAGTGTGAAGAAGGGATTGGTAGCTTGTTTCTTTTTTGGTAGCTGTTGTAATAGCTCTTCTGACCCATTTATTCTTTTGGCAGGTAACAGTATATTTCTTACAGAGACCATGTGAAATGAGAAACATTCACCTATATTTGTTTTGCTGTTTTAGGAATTTGTCAGTATTTCCAGAATCAACTTTGTTCAGATTAGACCAGGAAGAAAAAAATTGTGATATAGACACCCCATTAGGAAATCTCTCTAAACTAATGGAAAACACTCAGGCCAGGTTTGTAACTGTGAATAAATCTAAATTTCTTCCTACTTTCCTAAGGAATACTACTAAGAGTACTTTTTCTCTTTTCAGCAAAAAACTTCGAGATTTAATCATTGACTTTCGGGAGCCTCAGTTTATACCTTACCTCAGTTCTGTCCTTCCTCATGATGCGAAGGATGCAGTTGCCAGCATTCTAAAGGGTACACTGGAATCAGCACTTTGAGTTATTTCCCTGATTCTGTTTATAATTTAAATTATGCCATAATCTAATTTTTTAATAATTGATTTTAGGCATAGAATTATAATGGTTAGCCAGAGACCATTTGGAAGTAGTTTGTATATATACTTATGTCTCCGTAACTGTTTTTTGCTTTGAAAAGATGCATTGAAGAGCAAATGCAGACAGAGATTGCATTTCTTATGACATAGTGAATTTGTGTATTGAAATTCAGTACTCTTATTCTTGTTATTTTTTAATTTAAATGTAGGTTTGAATAAGCCTCAGAGACAAGCAATGAAAAAGGTTCTTCTTTCAAAAGACTACACACTCATCGTGGGTATGCCTGGGACAGGAAAAACCACCACCATCTGTGCCCTTGTAAGGTTATTATTACATTAGCTTTCCTCAGCTCAGAGGATGTGATGTTTGGTGCCAAAAGGACTGAATTTTAATTCATAATCTTTATTTTAAATTAACTTTTTAAAATGACATGAGAAAATAGTAAAACTGAGTTTCAAATACAGTACAGTAGTTGTAATTATTTTTCACATTTAGAACTTTTTAAGCACTCTGTTGACAAATTAAGCCAGATGTGGTGGCACACACTTGTAATCCCAGCAATTGTGAGGCTTAAGCAGGAGGATCACCATGAGTTTGAGGCCAGCCTGGGTTACATAGTGAGTTCAAGGCTAGTCTGAACTACATAGCAAGACTGTCTTTGAAAAACAAAACAAAACAGACAAATTATATAGATGGTTTGATTTTCTTGGATTTTTTTCACTTTGGTAAATTTGTAAGTCGTCTCAGAATAATCATGAGGGTAGCAGATGTTTATTGGTTGATAAGTATGCCAGACAATATTAAAAACTGACATGGTTCCGATTTTATTATTACTTATGTATTAATAACATAATAGTGCTGTATAATTTTTAGAAAACATTTTAGCCTTATAATTTTTTGATTGCTTGGCTCAGCTCTTAGATATGCTTCCTATTAAGCTTTGTAGTTTTGCTTGAAAAATATAAGCATGTTGAAAATCATCTGGGATTAAAAGTAATGCTGTGTTTCTTTCTCACTCATTCTTAGGTGAGAATCCTCTATGCCTGTGGTTTCAGTGTTTTGTTGACCAGCTATACACATTCTGCTGTTGACAATATTCTTTTGAAGTTAGCCAAGTTTAAAATCGGGTTTTTGCGTTTGGGTCAGACTCAGAAGGTTCATCCAGATATCCAGAAATTCACAGAGGAGGAAATTTGCAGATCAAAATCCATTAAATCCTTAACTGTTCTAGAAGAACTGTATAATAGTCAAGTAAGTACCATTAGTGTGTGCTAATATTGGCAGTAATTTCTATGGCCAGAATGAAGGGAGAAGTGGTACTCTGGGAATTTAATCACATTCACCAGATATGCATGTGGGTATGTGTTTCTTGGGACCATTTTATTCATTTATAGTTTACTGTTTCCTTTGGAATTAAAATGAGTTTTTAGTTACTACCCAGGTATCCCTCCTAGTTTCAAATATCCTAGAAAACTACTACTAATCAGGATTTTTTTATGAGTTTGAATCAAAAGCAATGATATTTAAATCTTAAATTTGTACGCTTTGATATAGTTCCTTTTTTTTTTTTTTTTTTTTTGGTGCCGGGGATCGAACTCAGGGCCTTGTGCTTGAGGCAAGCACTGTAACCACTGAGCTAAATCCCCAGCCCCTACTTCCTTATTTTTAATTTATTACTTAATATCTTTTACTGGGAAGTCACAACTGATATTTTTGAAGATCACCTAAAATTAAATCTCCTTTGTCTTTAGGTTAGATTTAATAGGCTGTTCCTTTAGTACTAATAGACCCAAGAGCCAGGTGTGCTGGTGCAGGCCTGTAATCCCAGCAACTAGATGCTGAAGCAGGAAGATCACGAGTTCAAGTCCACTCTGGGCAACTTAGTGACTTAGTGAGAAACTCTGTCTCAAAATAAAAATAATATAAAGAGCTGGGGATGTAGCTCAGAAGACCCTGGGCTTAATGTCCAGTACCGCAAACAAACCTCCCTCCCTCCCACAGAAAGTAACCCTCCATGCTGGCATTGGTAGAATCAGCACTGTTACCACCAGTGTCCCTCCGGTTGCACTGTGATTTCTACACCTGCTTCTTCACAGTATGCAACCTTCTGGGGCTGGCATTTTTCACTTAGCCTAAGACTGAAGATTCACCTAGATGGTTGTGTGAATTTAGTAGTTTGTTCCTTTTTATTGTTGAGTGTTGTTTCGTAATATAATTACTCATTGACCATTGAAAATATGGGCGGTTTCTAATATTTCGGCTGTTACAAATAAAGATGTTCCAGACATTCATGTACAGGCTTTTGTTTGAATGTAAGTGTCCGTTTTTGGGATAAGTTCCCAGGAATGCAATTTCTGAATTTTTTGGTAGGTGCATGTTTAATTTTTTTCAAAAAAATCTACCTGTTTCAAACTGTTTTACAAAGTACCTGTAACATTCTGCATTCCCACCAGCAGTGAATACATGATCTTTATCAGCCTTAGGTGGTGGTAGTTTTTCATTTTAGTCATTCTGATAGGTGTGTTGTGATATTTCACTATAGGAGGGGTGTGTGTATAGTACTGAAGACTGAATCCAGGGCTTTGGGCTATAAGTGCTCTACCACTGAGCTATCTATATCTCTGGCCCTTTTTATTTTAATTTTTAAAATTTTGATACAGAGTCTCCCTAAATTGCTCAGGCTGATGATCTTCCTGCCTCAGCCACCCAAGTAGCTGGGATTACAGGCATATACCACTGTGCTCAGCTTGATTTTATTAATTTATTTGAAGTTGACACATAAAGGCTGTATTTATAGAGTACCTATATTTATAGGTTACCTGTATTTTTAGGGTCCCTATATTTATAGGGTACCAAGTGATGTTTTAATACATGTATATATTCTGTAATGTTCAAATAAGTGGAAGCATGTTTTTCCCTGTTACTATTTCTTTATTGTAAAAACATTAAAATCCTTTCTCAGATTTAAAAAATATATATACAGTAGGTTATCATTGTGCTTATGTAGTCACCCTGCAATTCAATAGAACACCAGAATTTCTTGTTCATTGTTAACTGTAACTTAGTACCCACTAACCAGTCTTTCCCTGTCCCTCCCTCCTTCCATCATTTGTAACCTCCTTCATAACCATCATTCCCTGCTCAGTTTGTATAAAAGTCCCTTTTTGTTCCTTTTTTTTTTTTTTTTTTTGGTGCCAGGGATTGAACTCACAGGACCTTGTGCTTGCTAGGCAAGCACTTTAACCACTGAGCTAAGTCCCCAACCCCTAAGATCTCCTTTTTGGATTCCACATGAGTAAGATCAGATCTCTTTTGTGTGTGTAGTTTATTTCACTTCGCATGACCTCTAGTTCAATCCATGTTGCAAATGACAGGATTTTATCTGGTTCTGTGACTGAATAATATTCCATCATGTCTCTGTACCACATTTTCTGTATCTATTGTTGGTTGATGGGCACTTAGTTGTTTCCATTTCTTGGCTGTTAGGAATAGTGCTGAAGTAAATGTTGGGTTGCAGATGTCTCTTTAACATCCTCGTCTTGTTTCCTTTGGCTATATTATGCTCAGGAGTGGGCTTACTGCATTATGTGGATATTGTGATTTTAGCTGCATTTCCCCAGTGGTTAATGCTATTTTCACATGCCTATTCCTCCTTAGTTGAAATATATCTTTTCCCTGTTTTGGATTACTTTTTTTTTTTTTTTGAGTTTCGAGAATTCTTTATATGTCAGATGCTAGTCCTTTATTGGTTATGTGGTTTGCAGACTTTTTTCTACTTGTCTTTTCATCCTCCTGACAATCTGCAGAGCAAAAATACTAATTTTGGGTCTAGTGCAGTGGTGCAGGCCTGTAGTTCCACCTGCTCTGGAGGCTGAGGCAGCAGGCTCACTTGAGCCCAGGATGGTTTCGAAAACATCCTGGGCAACATTACAAGGCCTTGTCTCACAACAACAACAGAAAAGCCAAATAAACAACAATGATTTTAATTTTTATGAAATTTAATTTTAATTAATTTAATTTTGAATTTTAATTTTTATGGATTATGCTTTTGGTGTTTAGCCCTACATGCTGAGAGTTCTCTTTTATTTTGCTTTCTTGAAACCTGTACAGTTTCACGTTTTACATTTAAGTCTGTGACCTTTTTGAGTTTGTTTTTGTATATGGTGTAAAATTTGAGTTAGAGTTCCTTTTTTTTTTTGCCTGTGGACATCCAGTTATCCCAGCACCCTGGTGTAGTGGCTATTGCTTATCTATTGGATTAATTTTGCTCCTGTTGTAAAAAAAAAAAAAAATCAGTTGAGCGTATTCATATGATTAAAAACGGCTCAACAAAATACTAGCAAACTGAATTCAGCAGTGTATTTAAGGGTTTATTCACCATGACCAAGTGATATATATCCATAATTCAAGGATTGTTCAGTGTGTGAAAGTCTCCATCCTTTTGCTTTCAGCAAGTCTGTACCCTTGTTGGAAATGAGTTCTTTGTAGACAGTGTATATCTGGATCATGATTTTTAATCTACTCTGATAATCTGTTTTTTGGGGATTTTTTTTTTCTTTTTTCTTTTTTCTTTTTTCTTTTTTTTTTTTTTTTCAAAACTGGGCAACAGCCTTGTTGCCCAGGCTAGTCTCAAACTTCCGGGTTCACGTAATCCTCCTGCCTCAGTCTCTTGAGGAGTTGGGACCACAGGCGTGTGCCACTGTACCTGGGTTCAGTCTCTGTCTTTTAATTACTGTATGAGGTGTGATTAAAAAAATAGTGGTTAAATTTCTAAAAAATTTATTACACTGAAAAACACATTGCCATTAATCTCCCTCAAAATACTCTCCCTCACTTCAGACACACTTTTCCTGTCGTGCTTGCCACTTTAAAACAGTTCTGGAAGTCATCTTTCATGAATGTTCGAGCCACTGTTGTGACTGCCTCATTGTGCCTCCGTCCATTCAAAATGTTTCCTTTACATGATCATTTTGACTTTGGGGAAGAGTCAGAAGTCACATAGTGCCTGCTCTGATGAATAAGGTGGATGAAGACATTACTGCAGTGTTTTTATTTGACAGAAATTGCCATAAATGGTTTATCAACAAGGGGTGATCAGAAAATACAGTGAATGTTTAAATTAAACATTTTATTATAGTGAAAGACAAATTGCCGTTAATCCTGCTCAAAATATTCCCCCTCACCTTGAAAACAGTTACCTCATCATTCTTGGCAATGTGTCTTTTACTGTAATAAGGGGATATTTTTTGTTTCTTTTTTCTAAATTTTTAAAAATTCACTGAATCTTTTAATCACCTCTTGTATTTTTTTAACCTCTTGTATTTAAATCATTTTCGTTGATCATAATTATTGGTATACATTAGGGCCTAAGTGTGCTTTTTGTTTTCTATTCTGTTTTTTTGTTGCTGTTTCTTTTCCCCCTGCCTACCTGTGGGTTACCTGAACATTTCTTAGAATCCCATTCTCAAGTATCTGTAGTATTTCTGAGTATATCTCCTTGAATAACTTCTATAATGGTTGCCCTAGTTATTATGTTATATATCCATAACTGCAGTGTCTGTTTCTTTATATCCTCCTGTTTCTAGTATAATTAAATTAATTTAGTTTTATAACTACGTCAGACAATATGTTTTGGTTCAACCATCAAACAAAATTTTGAGAAGGAAAACCTATTGTGTTTATCCCAAGCACACCTACCTGTCTTCTTTCCTTTCCTCCTTTCCTCCTTTCCTCCTTCCCTCCCTCCCTCCCTCTCTCCCTCTCTCCCTCTCTCCCTCCCTTTCTTTCTTTCTTTCTCTCTCTCTCTCTCTCTCTCTCTCTCTCTCTTCCTCTCTCTCTTCCTCCCTCCCTCCTTCTCTCTCATTAAGTTGCTGCTTCCCAGGCTGGCCTTGAACTTTGATTCTCCTGCCTCAGAATCTCTTGCCTCCTCCCAAGTACCTGGAATTATAGATATGTGCCACCACACCAGGCTGTGTATTTATCCACATATTGCTTACCACATTTTTGTTTCCTCTTGATGTTCCAGATTTTCCTCTTTCATCATTTTCTTTTTGGTTTTTTTGTCTTCATTTTAATTTACCTTCTATTTAAAGACCTTCCATTATCCCATTATCAGTTCTTTCAGAGTGGTGAGCCAGCTGACAATGTCTTGATTTCCTGTTTGTTTGTAAAGAATAGTTTTACTATGTAGAAGAGTCTGGGTTAGCATTTCTTCTGTTTGTTTGTTGATTTTGGTTTTTTGACACAGGGTCTAGCTGTGTGGTTCAGGCTGGGTTTGAACTCACCGTGATCTCCTGTCTCATCCTTCAATCCTGCTAGAATTACAGGCATGTGCCATCATTCCTGATCAGAATTTTAATTACGATGTCTGTGTAGTGGAATTTTGGGGCAGAGCAGAGAGGTTATTCTTTCAGCTTATGTTATCTATATGCTTTGTGTCTCTTGCTAAATCTATTTAGCTATTATTTCTTGTAGTACTTTTTTTTAGGTCTTTTCTTCTTCTAGGAGTACAAAGGCATAGAACATGGGTCCTGTGACCTTGTTCTGCTTTTTTTTTCTAGTCTATTTTCTGTTATTTAGGTTGAATTTCTTTTTTCTGTGTGCCCATTCTCTGATTCTTTTCAGTGATTACTTAATTTCAGTTACTTTATTTTCAGTTCTCAAGTTCCCATTTGCTGCCTCTTGGCTCCGTCTGTTTCTCTCATTTGCTTCAATTGTATTGACAATTGCTTGTTGAAACAATTTTATCATAACGGCTTCAAAATCTTGGCCAGATAATTCTGACATTTCTATCACCTTGCTGTTAGTGTCTGTGGATTTCTTTTTCCATTCAGTTTGAGGTTTTCTTGGTTACTGTTAAGGTGATGATTTTTTTATTGAACCCTGAGCATTTTTGTATTAAGTTACTGAATGTGTCCATCCCGGGAGGTGTTCTCTGTCAGGTGGGCCTCCACTCTCCTTGGGGCGGCTGAGAAGTGGGGCTGTCAGCATGGTCTCCATGGACATTGCTGCTGGGGATTTGTCCCCCACCAACCCAGGTGAAAGCCCTGACTCCCACCTCTGCCTCCTCCAGCACTATAACTGAGAGTGGCAGGAAGCTGGGCTCTCCTCCCCGCTATGTTGACATTGTTGGGGATGAGGCTGTTATTTTCCTGGGATGACTAGTGATAGTGGAGCTCCCTAGTTGGTCTACTTTCCCTCCATCTTTGAAGTCATCCTTTGTAGATAATGTTCCAGATTTTCTTGTGGTGCTGGGGATTGAGCCAGCTGCCTCGTGCATGCTAGGCACATGCTTTCTCACTGAACTGCAGCCCCAGCCCGTGTCCCAGGGTTGCAGTCATTCTTTGTGGGAAGATGAAAGGAATGCACCCCTTCTTCTAGAATGAAAGTTCTAGGTGATATTTTTTTTAAATCTTACTTATTGCTTCTTGTTTTAGTTCATTTACTCATTGCTGAGACAAAATACCCAACACCAAAGGAGGAAAGGTTTATTTCAGCTCATAGTTTGTAGAGATTTCAGTACATAATAGGCTGAGCAGGGCAGGGCAGCATGGCAGAAGGGCATCTCAGGAGAGAAACAGTCCATGGCAGGGCAGACAGGAAGCAGGTGGCGGCAGCAGCAGCAGCATGCCTGCGTTTCCCTTTAATCCCATCCAGGCTACAGGACTTTTTGGTGGTGCCACTCACATCCAGGGTGGGGCTTCTGTTTTCACTAAATCCATTCAGCCACACCAAGAATTATGCTAAACCAATTAGTGGGCTAATTTAGTGCCACATACCCTTAATCTCAATATCCCATTGCTTAGATCTAGTAAGCTCCAAAGGTCCCATTTATGAGCACATGAGATTTTGGAAGGACATCTAAATACAAGCCTGAACACCTCTTAAATTGTTTTTAGCTTATAGTTGCAACAACATGTATGGGAATAAACCATCCGATATTTTCCCGTAAAACTTTTGATTTCTGTATTGTGGATGAAGCCTCTCAAATCAGCCAACCAGTTTGCCTGGGGCCACTTTTTTTTTCTCGGAGATTTGTGTTGGTGGGAGATCATCAGCAGCTTCCTCCCCTGGTGCTAAACC
>PVJO010034121.1:0-11330 GCA_004026905.1 Hystrix cristata | reverse complement strand
GCTAAATCCCCAGCCCCGGGAAATATTTTTTCTTAGTATCAGTTTTAGTAACTATAAATGAGGGAAAAGATGAAAATTTTGAAAAATGTGTGTTTCTCCACAACTGAAACTCAAAGTCTAGTTACTTTTAAGTTTCATTTGGAATTAATAGAAATCTAAAGTAGCATTTCTAAAACTTTAATATCTATACCAATCACCTGTACAACTTTTCAAAATGCAGAAGTTAGGGAAGTTCATTAGATCAGTTTTGGAGTTAAGATCAAGGTACCTCCAAAACATCCAAGTGAGGGCTGGGGATTTAGCTCAAGTGGTAAACCGCTGGCCTGGCAAGCGCAAGGCCCCAAGTTTGATCCTAGGCACCCAAAAACAAAACTAAAACAAGCAAATAAACAAAAATCCAAGTCAAATTATTATCTCACACCACGTAGCAGTTCTAACTGGGAACTCTGAGGATATAATTTGAAGTGATTATTAGCAAATTAGTGGTAAGCAAGATTTTCAAAATAAAATGATCTGGGAGATAGTACAGCATTGAAAGACCTCAAGGCCTAGAAAGCAGTCTTACAAAAATTGGGTGTTTTTTGGCCCAAGTAGAGTTAAGCCCCGAAAGGTACAACCAGCATTGCAGAAATTTTCTGGGCAGTCAACAAGGAAACCGCAATGCAGCTGTTATTAAAGTGAAGGAGAAGAGTGTCTCAAGGAATAAACAGCAGCACTGGGTTCCACTGAGAAAAAAAGACACAAGTTGAAAAGCTAAAAGTCCATTAAATTTAGGAAATTGAATGGTATTAGTGGTTTTTTAGCACTTCCAGTAATGTGATAGAGGAGAATTTATATTTGTGGATATTTGAGATAAGGAGGGTATGAGAAGATGCGGCCTCCTTACAATGTCTTAATCATGCAAAACACACTCTGCACTGGCGCATCTATGTATACAGCCTCCTTTTGAACCCTCTTTCCCAAGACAGTTGTATTCCTCTTTCCACACTTCCCTCAAGTCTTTGTGGCCCAAATATGCTCTTTCCAACAAGCCCTGACTAGCCTATTTGGCATCACACCCAAGAGCCAGGGGAAGATACTGGTCAAAAAGTACAACGTTTCGGTTTGGATGAGTAAGTTCTGAAGATCCATTTACAGCATGATGACTGTAGTTAACAGTCACAATTCGATGTAATACATACATCAAAATATCACCATGTACACCATAAGTATATGCGGTTTATATGGGTCCACTGAACGAACCTCTTTCAAATTTTGATTTTAAATTGACAATTAATTCTTGTATATATTTATGGGACACAGTGTAAAGTTTTGATACACAGGTATACCTCATGGAGTGGTCAAATCAGACTAATCAATGTATCCATTGTCTCAACATTTATCATTCCTTCGTGTGAGAACACTAATTCTCTTTTGCAGCAATTTTGATATCTGAAATTCATTCTTATTAAGTATAGTCCTCATGCTGGCTATTTTGTCTCCTGTCTGATATTTACACCTGCTCACCCATGGTTCAGCTTTCCCATCCACACCGCTCCATTTCTAACCACCAAAGAAATGTAAATTCCAGCCACAAGGAGATAACACGTCACACTTGTTAGGCTGGCCATTATCAAAGAGACAAAAGATAACAAGTACAGTGAAGAGATGGTGAAAAGGGAACCCCTTGTACACTGTTGGTGGTATGTTAAATTCGTACAGTATTGGGGGGGAAAGTTATGGAAGTCCTTCAAAAAACTAACAATAGACCTACCAGAAGATCTAGAAGTCCTGCTACTGGATATATATCCAAAAAATGAACTCCGTATGTTGAAAAGACATCTGTACTCCCACGTTCATTACAGCACTATTCACAATAGAAACAACCTACATGCCTATCAAATGATGACAAAATAAAAGAAATGTGCTACATATCCATGGTGGTACACTATTCAGTCATAAAAAAGAATGAAATCCCAAAAGTAGACTTGAAGCATTCAACGCTCTGACCTGAGAAAGCTTACTATATGAAAAGATACCCTAAAAGTGTGTGAGGGTCTCCTCAGGAAACCTTAAAATCTAGAGATATTAAACTCACTCGCTGCAAATTAGTTAAAATTTGGTCCAACTTACTAGGGAAAACAGTTGCAAAGTGGTGAAAACCAAATCTAACTACAAAAGATGTTAAAGTTCGCCTCCGAGGTCAGTGTTCAGGACACAGTGTGGTCTGTGAAGCTCTCTTGCTCCTTCCAAACTCCAGAAGAAAACAAGAAGACTCAGAGGCGCATGTACTCCCTCAGGAGAGGCAGAAAGGGCAGTGAAGGTCCCAGATCATACTGCTCAGAGAGGATGGTGTGACCCTCCACAAGCCTAGATGCTTCTAACCCCTTTCCGATGTGGAAATAGACCTGTGGAATCCTAGGCGGGCCACTTCATTCCAATTGCTTTGGGGTGCTAGTTTTGCCCCTTAGTACAAAATCAAGCAAAAAAAAAAAAAAAAAAACCAGGACCTAAGGTCCATTAAGAGCTACAGTTAATTTATAGTTTCCTGGTCACAAACGGAGGGGTTGCTTTTCTTTTTTGTCTATTTATTTGATAGATTATTTGCCCCTACACAAAAATATTTTGTCTTACCTGGCAATGAATGAACTCAGAATTATCTGAGACCTTCACACTGTTTTACTGTAGCCTGCTACCTGCTAAAAGGCTGGTAAGGCAGAAGGCAGTGCGCTTGATGGTGACATCACAGAGCCCAGGTCACCATGCCAAGGACTGTTAGCAGAGATCACTGAGAATAGCAAGAAAACAGAGAAAAGGGCAGGAAAAGTGAACTGTAAAAACATACAGCAGCTAAAAGTATCATGCAGAGACCTTAGATGTTGCCTAAAAGTGTAGTTGAGACTGTGGGGAACAGCCCTTTGTCAGAAATGGCATTCCAATATCTTGAAGAGATGTGACTTTATGGAAGAATGCTTTCATCTTAGACTCACAGTAAAAGTCTTGGGACTGATTTAGCGGAACCTAGATTACTGTTATACTAAGAAGTTAGTATGAAAGAAACTAGATGACCAATAAAATAGCAAACTATCAACAGACATTTTCTAGAAAGGTCCTCAAGTAGGATGTAAAATGCTTTGAGGTACAGTATGAAACCCCAGGTCTCTCAGCAGCCTGAAAGTGTAAACGTGCGGTCCTTTGAGTGAGCACTGAGGAGAGAGTAGGATTATGGGGGGCAAGAGAAGGAGCCTCCTTACTCTTGAGAGTATGACTGGCTAATTGCTTTACATGTCTCCAAGGCTTAGCAGGTGAGCACAACTAGAGTGGAGGGCTCTGAAAAGTCAAGTGTGTCCAACAGCTTGACAAGCAATGGCAAGGATGATCCTGCCACCTTGTGGCTTGGAGCCAACATGCACAAAATTTGGAGAAAGGAAACCAGAGTGCCCAACTGAAGACATGTTCAGAAACTCGTCTTCCTTTCTCCTCCACAGAGCTATCAATTTGCCAAAAACAGCCCATTATTCTTACCAGGGGATGAGAGTAAATTCACTTAAATAGCTAAAAATGAACAAGGTCTGAAGTTCAGCTCTGGGGTGGGGTTTTTGCTGAGACATAGTCCCTTTGGCTTTTCCCTGGTGGGAGTGGCTTGCTGCATTGTGAGTTCTTTTTTTTTTTTTTTAATTATTTTTTAACCAAGAACATGTATCAGTACATTGTCCATATATTGATCATACTTAACATGTTTGTTTTGTACCCATACATAGTGTCTCTTGGTTCTCCCCCCTCTACCCTACCCTCCCTTCTGTTCCCTCCATCCCTATTTACAGCAGGTTTATTTATAATTCTCTATGATTTCCCTTGCCCCTTTCTTTCCGTTTTTGCCCTTCCTGCTTTTCCCCCTTCCCTCTTTCTGGTACTCCTCTCCTTTGTATATTATCTTCCTTTTATATAATATCCGTTATACTACTTTGTCCTTATTTACAGTTATGGTTTCTCATATCAGAGAAACAATTTGATGTGTACTGATAAGCATCTGATTTATTTCACTTAAGAGTATGTTCTCAAGGAACATCCATTTACATACAAATGACTCTAGTTTAGCCTTTTTTATGGCAGTGTAGTACTCCATTGTGTAGAATAGCCACATCTTCTTTAGCCATTCATTGGTCGTTCGGCATTTGGGTTGTTTCCAAGACCAAGCTATTACAAACTGCGCTGCTATAAACATGGTTGTGCATACATCTCTGTGGTATGACGATTTTAACTCTTCTGGAAAGATCCCCAGCAGGGGAATAGCTGGGTCAAATGGAACCTCTAGTTCTAGTTGTTTGAGAAATCTCCATATTGATTTCCACAGTGCCTGGACCAGTCTACATTCCCACCAACAATGGAGGAGGGTTCCTTTCTCCCCACAGCCCCTCCAGCATTTGTTGTTGGTTGATTTTTTCGTAGACGCGATTCTTTCTGGAGTGAGATGGTATCTTAATGTTGTTTTGATTTGCATCTTGCAAATGACTGGTGATGTTGAACACTTTTTCATATACTTACTTGCCATTTTTATTTCTTCATTTGAGAAATGTTTATTCATTTCAGTTGCCCATTTTTGGATTGGGTCTTTAAATTTGGGAGGTTTAATTTTTTCGAGTTCTTTATATATTCTAGATGTTAGACCTTTGTCTGGTGGATAGCTAGTAAAAATTTTTCCCATTCTGTGGTTTTTCGCCCTGCTCTCTTGGTGATTTCTTTTGCTGTGCAAAAGCCTTTTAATAGGATGTGGTGCCAAGCACTGATTCTTTGTATTGTTTCCCATGCAGTCTGGGTTCTGTCCATAAATTTTTTCCCAACCCTTATGTCTTCAAGGGTTCTTCCTATTCTATTATCTAGTAAATTTAGTGTTTCTGTTTTAATGTTTAGATCTTTGACCCACTTCAATCTCAGTTTAGTGCACGGTGAAAGGCACGCATCTAGTTTTAGTTTTCGGCATGTGGCAAGCCAATTTGTCCAGCACCATTTGTTAAAGAGGCTATCTTTCTTCCAGTGAGGATGTTTGGCTCCTTTGTCAAAGATGAGGTATTTGAGTGCATTTGGAGTTGTTTCTGCATCTTCCAATCTATTTCACCTATACTCAAACAAGATGGAAAACATGGAAGAAATGGACAGTTTCCTAGAAACATATGAATTACCAAAACTAAACCAAGAAGAGATAAAAATACTCAATAAACCAATATCAGTATTGTGAGTTCTTGAAGTGAAAGATGGATTAAACGTGTCACTCTGGACTCAGTGTTCCAGTGTGTATCCCTTAAGCCAGTCAGTTTATGCAGTACAGTGCTTTAGGGACAAGATTGTTTAAGCAATAAAATGACTTGTAATATTAACTAGTGTGAATAAAAGGTATAAACATTTCATAAGAGATAGGAGACATGTTTCAATTAGATAAAATTTTCATTATAGCTCTTGAAAGAAAATGTTAAGCTTCATTTAAACTACATCTAATATCTAAGCTGCTAGAAATTTCTCTTTTGATCACTTAAGTGGAACAGGGCCTCCCTAACACTTCATATACAGAATCTGCTGCGTGGAGCCTGGCATTGGAGAGCTCTGTGCAGGGTGCCCAGGGGCTCTGAATGAGAAATGTGACCCCAGCTGGTATTTGTGCACACTGAAGGCTGAGGGGTTCTGAGCCTTTAGAGTGGGCACTGGTCCCACTCGCGGGTGATGCGGAGGTACAGGAGAGGGAGGTAACTTGTAAACCACCATATCTGAGCAGTAAGAGGCACAGGGAGGTTACTTTTAAGGGGATAACTGGGAAGCTACTCACGATTAGAGGATTTGTTAATGTCATTAAAGAAGAACTATGAACCTGGCATGGTAGCACGTGCCTGTAATCCTAGCACTCTGGGAGGCTGAGGCAGAAGAACCACAAATTGAAGCCCAGCCTAGAAATATTAATGACTCAGTGAGACTGTGTCTCAAAACAAAAATAAAGAAAGCCTGAGGAGACAGCTCAGTGTGAATGTCCAGGATTCAATTCCACTACAGTATGGTAAAAAAAATGTTAAGATAAAAAGAATGAAAAAAGTGGAACCTCCAGGAGTCCTTGAAATACCTAATAGCATCAACTTTGAGCTGGTTTTAGACTCAGAGTCAGCCTGGAGGGGACACTCGAGCACCAAACCAGAGAAAGCACAAGTAGGGGCAGCCTCACTGGTGGATTCAGCGAGGCTCTTCAACTCCGAGCTCATCACTAAAGAAAAGCACACTGAGGGATCAAGTGACTTTGGTGGTGGCGTTTCGTTGTGTGGGTTTGGTTAGAATTTTTCCTGGGGACGACTGCTTTGTTTTGATTTTTGCAGTAATTGGGTCTGAACCCAGGAGCACATTAGCACAACACTACATCACAAGTCTTTTTTTTTTTAAATGGTGTCTTGCTAGATTGCCCAGGCTGACCTCATACTTGCCTTCCTCCCACCTCCCCTCCTGGGGTAGCTCACATTACACATGTGTGCCGCAAAGCCTTGCTGGCTTTGGGCTTTTTAATAGAAGCACAGTAGAATATTTCAGGATGATGGTTTAGCAGGTAGAAAATTTACCTTCACGTGGTTACAAAAAATATTTTCCTGCACTAGAATTGAAGGCTTCTGCAATTTTGTAATTGTTTCGAATTGTAAAAAGGATAGTCAGAGGACACAAAAAAATTCGCTAGCACATGATAATTCAGAAATGTGACTAACCACCTGGCATCAACTCCTTTTCTCCAGGAGAAAGAGATGTTCGTTGATTTGGTCTCCATTCTGTCACACAGGAATGCTTCCGGATGGCTTCACTCCGTGTCTTCTACGTTCTTGGCACAGAAATGGCTTTGGTTTGCCTCTGAGTATCTTTTCTGGCTTGCTTCAACCTCATAAAGCTTGGAGACAGACTTCCTTAAGTTTCCTTAAATTTCAGTTTCCTTTGTTTGTCTTTGTCCTGATCAACCTGCTTTCTTTTCCAATTAATGTCCTAACTTGCATATGAAATAATGCTGAGACTTTATGCTTCACTTATGCTGTAATCCTAAAACTGTCACAATTTTGTTTAGTACCTAATTTACACCAAGATCAATACTGTGCCTATACGAAAATGATATGATTTGATGAAAATAATAAAAGCACTCTGCTTCCCAACCACAACTTGGGCTAGGAGAGTAAAGGCCTGCAATTTCCACTGCTGTTCTGTCAATGCCCAGCACACTCGGCAAAGCCACTTCAGTTGAGAACAAAGTAAAGCAGTGATAGTTCAGTGTGGTCAAAATGTGTCTATAAGTTTGGGATGAGATGCCGAACATGGAGCCTTTAAGTGCCCTGCTCAAGCGACCATCTGAAAGTAATTATTTAGGATTCGTTTCAAGCAATTCATATGTCTCCATTTATTTAGCGTCTCTGGCTAAAGGATTTTTGTTTGTTTTGTTCCTTTCATTGGATCATATTTCTTGACTTTGTATTTTTGTAGCTTTTCACCAGTGTGTTTGCATTTTAAGAAACAGTCATGTCCACTCTTTATTAAGCGCCTTTGACAAGCACAGACCTTCACTAATCAACCTGTCTAGAGACTCCAGGTGTCCCGCAAAATTTTTCTACCTCCTTGTTTTATTGGGACTGAGAGGAGCTTTGATATGAATGCCCTTTCCTAATGTTGTGGCACTGTTCAGGTTGTAATCTTTGTGAAACTAGAGAAGAAGACAAGAGACAGGAGAGAAAGAGTGAAGAAGGAAGCAAAAGAACAATGAAAGCAACCAGAGGGACTGAAGAAAATATTCACTCACAAGAGAACAATCTAAAACTCAAAAAAGGCAATAGGGGAAGGAGAGAGGAAGAAAAACACAGACAAAGCAAATCAGACAATAAAAGTAAAAACCTAGACAACCAGGAAAAAAAAAAAAAACAGAAAAAGGAAAACAAAACAAATAAGAAAATTATGTTCCTCTGGCGTCCACAATTCTGTGGCAGAGTCCAAGTCAGAACCAAAGCAGCTCCGGGGAGCCCTGCCAAGTCTGTAGCAAGATCAGTGCATGTGGCATGCTGATTTTGCTCTTATGATGTGGCGGCTGGGGCAGGTCGCAGCCGGCAGCTCTTGGGCGGCCCTCAACAGCTCGCCTGTTTCTCCTCCCCCAAACCTCTCTGCACTGCCCGCGCTTGCCCAGATGCTTTGGTGCCTTCATCCAGAGAGAACCCGACGCTACTCCAGGCTCACAGACAGCTGGCCCTCCGGCCCTGCACAGCCTCCTCTGCTCCACTCCGCCGACCTGGATCATCTCTCCTCTCTTCCTCCGCTGGGTGCAGGGCGGGCTGCTGCTTCACGGACCCTGGCCCTCTCCTCTCTGCCCACATGGACGCTGCCCGGTACTGTCCCTCTCAACTCTCATGTGCTTGGTGGCAGGGCACGGCGGAGTGGTGCCACTCGACTCACTACTGTTGCCACCGCTCACCGCCATCCCGATCCCTCACCTTGCTGCCAACAGAGGCTCCAGTGAGTCTCCATGGCACAGGACAAAAACCACAAAACAAAACAAAGCAAAACAAAACAAAACCAGCAGCCCATTGAGGAGGAAGTGGCTTCCTGGTTACTAGGCCCGTGTGTGCCAGCAAAATTTGCCCCTGAACTGCAGTGTCCTCTGAAGGAAGGAAGGTTGAAGAGGTGAGGTGTCCTAGATCCCAAAACTTTCCTGCCTGGCTTGGGGTCTCCTCACTGTTGCAGTCCCTCCGCTTTGGGGGGATTTCTTAGGAATGGCTTTGTTCCGGCCTTGAGCACAGTTGGAGGTCCCACCATGGGCTGCCCTGTGGGCTGCTTTGCCATTTTATACAGTCCCATGCCTACGCTCTGTGTGATCTACAAGTCTCTGTTTCATCAAGTTATATGTTCCTCCATATTTTTAATTATTTCCAACTAAGTTTCAGTCGATTTTCTTGGAGGAATGCCAATGGCATGTCGGTCCCAGCCCCTGTTTAGGACTTTTTTAGCTTGTTGGTTCAGCTTTGCTAGTTCATATGTATTTGGGAATTTGTCCATTTCTCCTGAATTTTCCATTTTATTAAAACATAGGTCCCCAAAATAGGTACCAAGAGTCTTCTGGATTTCTGCAGAATCCAATGTAATTTTGCCTTTTTCATTTCTAATTGCATGGGTTTGAGTCTTTTCCTTCCTTATTTTGGGAAGATGGGCTAAAGGAGTTTATATTTTGCTAGTCTTTCGAAGAACCCACTCTTTGATTTGTTGATTATATATTTTTAGTCTCAACTGCAATGATTTCATCAATTTCTGCTCTGATTTTTATAATTTTGTTTTCACATACTAACTTTGGGTTTGGATTCTTCTTGTTTTTTCCTGGACCTTGAGAGGCATTATTAGGTTATTCATTTAAGCTTGGTCTGAGCTTTTCTGATGTGAGACTTTACTGCTATAAACTTCCCTCTTAGGCTTTCATTGTGTCACATAGGTCATGGTTTCATATTGGCATTATTATTTGATTGCAGAAACTATCTAATTTGTTCTTTAATTTCATCTGTGACCCATTAATATGTAATTTTCATGTGTTTCAATTGTTCCTGTGTTGTCTTCTGTCATTGATCTTCAGTTTCATTCATTATCATCCAATAATGTACAGGAGACAATTCTGATGTTTTGCATTTAATTAAGGATGATTTATTGGCTGGTATGAGTCCTATTTTGGAGACAGCCCCATGTGCCACTAAGAATGGGCATTCTGTTGTTGTTGGATGGAACAGTCTGTGGATATCTACTAGGTCTATTTGTTGGAAGTTTGGTTGAACTCTGATATTTCTGTTTATTTTTGTCTAGTTGAGCTATCTGATTTTTCGGGTCCATTAGTGTTTGTTTTATTAAGTTCAGTTCACTGGCATTTGGTGTGTATATCTTTACTCTTATTGTTAACTCTTCCTGTGGAATCGTTCCCTCAATGAATATGTATGACCTTCTTTGTCTCTTTTGATCAGTCCTGGCTTGAAATCCACATTGTCTGAAATAAGGATAGGGACTCCTGGCTTTCCTAGGTTTTTGTTGCAGAGAATATTGTTTCCAAATCTCTGATTTTTTAACTTGTGGGTTTTTTTTTTTAATGAAATGTGTTTCTTATATATGACATATTATTTAGTTTTGTTTCTTGACCATTCTGCCAATCTGGGCTTTTTCACTAATGAATTGAGCTCACTCGCATTGAGAGTTATTACTGAGAGGTACTGACTTATTCCTGTCATTGCATAATATTCCTGTTGCTGATTTTCTCATTTTCTCCCTTTCATCCCACCAGGTGTAGTCATTCTTTTTTACTTATTGACATTGTTGGTTCTATTGTCTCTTTCAGGGATATCCTTGAGAAATTTTGTAATGCTGGTTTGATGGTCATGAATTTCTTGTCACGGACACTCCTTATTTCCCCATCAATTTTAAAGGAAAATTTTACATACCAGATAAGTCAGTGTTGGAAGTTGTTACCTTTTAGAGCAAACAAAACAAAAATAAAAATACAACACTCACAAAAAACAAAAACAGAAAACAACCAAACAAATAAACAAAGAGAAAAAAAGAAGGAAATTCCTCTGTGACTTTCAACAGGTGGTATTCTTCCAGGGGCTACAATTTGGGGGCAGTGTCCAATTCAAGATGTGTCCCTGCTCTTCCTGTTAGAGAAAGAAGGCAGTCAGACAGGTCTGTGCTACATGTAGTGACCAGCAAAGAGGCAGCAGGATTAGAATGGGGACGCCAGTTCTGGGACTTTCAAATCCGCGGCCATTCAGGCTGAGCCTGGCCTCTTGCCATGGAGGGGTCCTGGCTCACACAGTTTATACAACTCTGGGGTCTCCTGCCGGTCTGGCTGCAGCTCTGACCAGGGAAGTCTCCGTGGCTGTCCCTCTCCCAGGCACTGTAGCAGTATGACACTGGGAGCCCTGAAATGAAGCCAAAGCACAGCCGTGCTGAGTCCCAGGTTCAGGTGACTTTCCGTGGAATGGCATCCAACAAGTCTCTCCAGGGGATTTAGCAAGCACGTGGACGAGAGTCGCTCATTGGCTGTGGCAGTGAACAGCATCTGCCGGGCCAGTTCCCTGCCGCATTTCTCCCTGAAGTCTGTGGAGTCCCCACTTTCACTGTGTCTCTGTAGATTCAGTCAGCCTTCCTCCTAAGCCATGAGCCAGGGGCCAGGGAGAAAGTGCAGCTTGCCCTTTCCTTTCTCCGTTTTGAATCTTCATTCATTTTCCACATGTTGGCAGCATTTTTTTCTCTCTGCTTTATCCTACTCTATCCACACTGTTAACCATTCTGTGAATATTGGACAAATAAAACTACCCCAGTTTCAGCAC
>PVJO010034120.1:0-11326 GCA_004026905.1 Hystrix cristata | reverse complement strand
ACTATATTCCCACAACCACCTGATAAATGTTTGAATGTTCTCTACATCACTAGAAAAAAATGAAGTTTTTTACAGCTATATTTAAAATAACTGGGGTTGGGGATTTAGCTCAGTGGTAGAGCACCTACCTCACACACGTGAGGCCCTGAGTTTGATCCCCAGCGCCCCTCCAAAAGCTCAAATAAAATAACAAAGTAGATGAATTTGACATGTGTATACACTCATCAAAACAACACTTGGGGCCACTCCCAAATATTTCTTTGAGCCCCTGTTGCTCCCCTACATTCCTTCCCGAACCCAATGTCACTAAGATTTTTGGGGGGTCAAGTGGTGCTGGGGATCAAACTCAGGGTCTTGTGCTTGGTAGGCAAGCACTCTGCCACTGAGCTAAATCCCAACCCCTGTCACTACGATTTTTATCTTATGTCGTCTAAAGTTTTAATTTTATCTTTTGGCCATATGTGAGTCTATTTTTTTACTCTTTATTCCATTGAGATATATATATATATATATATGCAAGAATACAGAGGACAAGTGAAATAAATGGAAGGAAAAAATGGAAACAAAGCTTTTGTAAATAGGGAGGGAGGAGGGGGTGAGGTGAGGGGAATGGGAAAAAAAGAAGCAACAAGGTATGTCGTGTACAGGTACAAATCCCCTATGATGAATGTTATCACTATGTACATCTAAAATGTACCATTAAAATAAAATTAGAAAAAAAATTTATCCTTAAAAAAAAAGAATACAATCCCATCTGAGTATTCTAAACTTTTTTAAAAAAAAGTCTTAGCGCAGCATTAGATAACATAAGTCCTTCAATTATGTTCTTTTTCAAAGTTGTTTTACTTATTACAGGTTTGTTGTATCCTCACATAAATTTTAGAATGGGCATTGCAATTTTTTTAATAAGTCCTCTTGGCATTTTGATTGGGATTGTGTTAAAGCTATAGATCAACTGGAGGAAAAGTGAAATCTTAACAATATTCAGTCTTCCAATCCATAAATATGGTATATTATTTGTGTCTTCTTTAATTTCACCTAGAAATATTTTGTAGTTTCCAGTATGTAAGTACTGTAATCATTTACCAAAATTATCCCTAAGTATGTCCTATTGTTTATGCTACCATAATGTTTAAAAATTTCCTTTTCTGACTGCTCATTGCTACTATAGCAAATTATAATTCATTTTTACACAATGATCTTACAGCTTTGCTAAATTCGATTATTAGGTCTAGTAGTCATTTTATAGATTCCTTAGGATTCCTGTATAATCATTTTATTCATGAATACTGACAACCTCACTTCTTTTTTCTAAACCATATGCCTCTTATTTTGTTTTCTTGCTTTATGACATTGGCTAGACATTCCACTATAATGCTGAATAGAAATAGAAGTGGAAATCCTCTTTTTGTTTGTAATCTTAAAGAGGATGCATTCAGTCTGTCACCATTCCACATGTGAATTACAGGTTTTTCATAAATGTTCTTCATTAGATTATGAAGTTACTGTCCACTATTAGGTTGCCAAGATACACACATCTTGAGTAGAGGTAGGGTTTTGCTTTTCCTGCTCACAGAGTTTTCCTTTTTCATGCTGTTAAAGACCCTATATGGTGAGTATGAATTTATTTTTAAATATCAAACCAAGTATCATTCCTGGAATAAACTCTAGCCATGATGTATTGTTATCATTTTAAGTATTATTAGAATGGCTTTACTAAAAACGGTTCGGTATTTAAGCAACTATCTTCATGAGAGATACTGATGTGTAGTTTTCCTATCTTATAATGTCGTTTTCTGGTTTTGTTATTAGCATACGGCTGGTCTCAAAAGCACAGGATTCCCTCCTCTTCTTCTATTTTCTGGGTGTGGTTGTACAGAAATGGTATTATTTCTTTCTTCATTGTCTGATAAAAGTTACCAGTGAAACCATCTGAACCTGGACTTGTCTTTATAGGAAGGTTTTAAACAATAAATTCAGTTATTTCAGCAGATACAGATCTATTCAGGTTATCTGTTTCTTCTTGAGAGAGCTGTGAAGCTGCAATGTTCAAAGAACTTGTCTGTTTCCTCCAAGTTGAGCACAGACCAAGTGTAATGAGATGTCCATTACGTAACTTTACTGTCCTTTCACTATCTCTCGGCTTGCAAGGACATTCACCCTTCTCATACGCCATGAAGACCTTTTGTGTATTTCTACCGAACGAGTCTGAATAGTGGTCTGGACATTTTATTGAGCAACTCGAAGAACCAGTTTTTAGTTTATTTCCTGTATTTTTTTCTGTCTTCCATATAGAGTCCTAGTTTTATCTTTATTTTATTATTTTCCTTTCTTGTGTTTCCTTTGCTCTATTTCTAATTCCTTAAGGTAGAATAGGCCATTGATCTAAGATGTCTTACTTTCTAACATGAAGGCTTAGTGCCGTAAATTTCTCTCTAATCACTGCTTTAGTTGTATTCTCCATCTTGTGACATTTCAAGTTTTCATTCTGGTCTGTCCAGAATGTTTTGGGGGCTAGAGATGCAGCTCAGTGGTGGAATGCTTGTCTAGCACGTGTGAAACCTGGGGTTGGGTCCTTAGTACCACAAAAACACAATGAAGCAAAACTTCAGTTTCTTTGGCCCATGGAATACTGAGAAATACGCATTTCGTTTCCAAATATTCAGGAATTTCTACACATTGTTCTGATACAGATTTCTAATTTCATTGTGGTCACAGACCATACTTTGTGTGATTTCAATCATTTAAAATGTACTGAGATCTCCTTTACATCATACAATGTGGTCTCTATTTTGTAAATTTCTGCACTGTACTAGAAAAAATGTGTATTCTAATGCCATTATGTGGAGTATTCTATGAAAGTCAATTAAATAAAAACTGGTTAACAATATTGTTCAAGTTTTCTATATCCCCACTGATTTTCTATGTCTATCAATTACTGATAGTTATTAAAAGAAAATCTCCAAATACAACTGTAGATTTATGTATTTATCCTTATAGTTCTATCAGTTCTTACATCATGCATTTTGAAGCATTCAATGGATATACAAATGTTTGGGACTGTTCTGATCTGACTATAATTTAATTATGAAATGTACCACTCTACCCCTGGTAATAATGTTTGTTCTGAAATATACTTGTATATTAATATAGCCACCCCAACTGTCTTTTCTTTTGATTTTATAGTACTAGGGATCACACCTAGGGCCTTTGCACTGAACTATATCCCCACTCCTTCAAAAAATTTTTCTAAAATTTTGAGACAGGGTTTCAGTAAGCTGTTATGTTGCCTAGGCTTGGCTCAAACTTGGAATCCTCCTGCCTCAGCCTCCCAGAATGCTGAGATTACTACACTCGGCTACCAGCTTTCTTTTATTAGTGCCATTTTTTAATTTGTGTCCTTATATTTCAAGTGGTTTTCTTATATGCAGTATAGCAAATCTTATTTATCCAACTTGACAATTTCTGCCTTTTAAGTGAATGAGTTTAGACCATTTATACTTGAGTGATTACTGATTATTGATTGAATTTAAATCTACCATCCTGCTATGTCTCTATTCTTGTGATGATAGAGATCAAACCCAGATCCTCACACATGTGAAGTAAGCATTCTACCTCTGAGCTACACCCTTTGCTCCTCTATCTACTTTTTATTTGTCCCATCTCCTTACTCCTTTTTCAACATTCTTTCAACATTCATTCATGATTTCAACTTATCTTCTTTGCTGGATTATTAGCTACGCATATTCATTTTTTGCTTTTTTAGTGGACATAATATTATTTTCAAGTAATATTATTTTCAAGTAATATTATACCACGTCATATGTCATTTACTTCCTATCCCCATTACTTGGTCTTTGCTCTTTTTTTTAATCCAACAAGATAAGGTTTTTAATTTAATTTTTCTTTTTTGTCCTGGGGATCGAACTCAGGGCCTTGTACTTGTAAAGCAAGCACTCTTACCACTGAGCTAAATCCCCAGCCCTAGATAAGGTTTTTAATTTAATTTTTTTTTTTTTTTGTCCTGGGGATCGAACTCAGGGCCTTGTGCTTGCAAAGCAAGCACTCTTACCACTGAGCTAAATCTCCAGCCCCCCCATTTAAATTTTAAAACAAGTTAAAAATATTAAAATATATGAAAAGCTCATGTACTGAAGAAGATAAATTAACAAACACAAAATCAAACAATAAAAAGCACACTAACCCAAAGAAAGTATTTAACTTCCCAGGCAGCAGGATTGAAAACCCATATAAAACAAAGCGAAAAAAGAGGAGCAAATTACAAATGGTGTGACCCAGGGTGGCAGACTGTTATGAGAGGTACATGAACTTCTTCTGTGTTAGTAGTTGTTTTAGCTGGGGTTGCTGTAACAAACGCCACAGGACTGGCAAACAAGTTCTAGAGAGGAGATGGCAGCTCAGGAGCCAGCGCAGCCGGATGCTCCAGAGGGCCTTGCTAGTGACTGTGGAGACAGCTACTTCCTGTGTCCTCCCACAAGGAGGGAGAAGGCTGAAGAGAACGTCCCACCCTCTCTTCTCATCGGGGTGTTAATGTCCTCCTGCAGACTCTACTCAGTATCTGCAACTGTTTGATGTGAATCTGATCTCCCTGCGTTTAAGCAATCATCTGGGGCACTGGGCTAAGATGTTCCCAATTGATTACGTGAACTGACTCACCAACTGACAAACAATTGACACTATATGGCTAGCAAGCTATGGTGCATTTCTGTAGCCTTATGAGAACCCTGGAGCCAAGAAGGACCTATATCCAAACAAGCCTTGTGAGTCTGAGTGTGTAATAGATTCCATGCAGGCGATGCAGCCTTCCTTTACAGTCTTCTATTCCTCACATTAAAGACTCACGATTAATGTTTTCACTTGAAAATGATTTCCAGACTCTTCACTGCTCTGGATACTTTCCTATATATAACTCTAGGTGCCCTGGGTGGGGGGATTTAGCTCAGTGGTTACAGTGCTTGTCTCGCAAGCGCAAGGCCCTGAGTTCAATCCCCAGCACCAAAAAAAAAAAAAAAAAAAAATCTAGGTGCCCTGTACTTCCTAAAGGGTTTACTTACAGTGGGAAGCTAGGAAGTCAGAGGGCATTTGTGAAACAAGTTCAATAAAAGTTAACCAAACAAATAATTAACCTGAATATAATAAAGACAACAACAATATACCTTCATGAACAACTATTTATATTAGGCACCCCATTAAGTGCTTGATTTACGTGTCACAACAACCTTATAAGATGGACATCCTCATTTTCCGGAAGACAGATTAAGAAGAGAGGTTAATACATTAAAGTGATTAGCTAGCAATTAGTGCCAATCTAAGGTCTATTTGATTGCAAAGTCTGATTTTTCACTATATTTTACCACTTTTTTGATATTAACAAACATATTAAAAAGTAGTAAAGAACCAAGTATGGTGGCGCGCGCCTGTAATCCCAGCATTTGGGAGGCTGAGGCAGGAGGATCGTTGCAAGTTCAAGACCAGCCTGGACTACACAGTGAGTTCAAGACCAGTCTGAACTACATAGTGAGACCCTGCCTCAAGAAAACAAACAAAAAGCCAAACAAAGTAAAGGGGTACTGCTCAGCGCTACAGTGTGTACTTAGCAACCATAAGACCATGAATTCAGTCTCCAGCACCAAGACAACAAAAACAAGCCATATATCAGAAAAGGCCACACAGATAATTCCAGTTTCACTGTTCCATGGACCTCCAGTTTTTAAACTTTTTTATTTATTTATTTACTTGCTTACTTACTTACAGTACTGGTGACTGAACCCAGCACCTGCACACTGAGCTAGAAAAAGCCGCATAGGTAATTCTAGTTATACTGTTTCATGAACCTTCAATTTAAAAAAAAATTCATTCATTCATAGTACTGGTGACTGAACCCAGCACCTTCACACTGAGCTACATTCCCCAACACTTTTTACCTTTTTTGTTTTGAGACAGGGTCGTGCCATTTGACCAGGCTGTGCTTGCACTTTAGTCCTCCTGCCTCAGCCTCTCAGAGTGCTGAAATGACAAGCACGTACCACCACATCCAGCTGACCCTCAGTATTTAAAGAGACATACTGGCTATGCCAGAAAGCTGGCCATGTACTGAACTTAGCTACTAGTACCACATTGAAGATTCTTCTTTACAACAAGGTTGGAAAATGTTAATAGCCCCAATATACTCTAGCTACAATTACTTTAATTCATCAGCCCTACAAGCAGATTGGTAAGTGTTAAACTAATGTCTACATTATAGTGGCTAAGAGTAGTGTACTCTAGAATCAGACTGCCTGGTTTGATTTTAGCTCTATAATTTCCCAGCTATATTAGCACATGCCAGTTAGTGTCAGTTCTCTGGCTCTTAATTTCTTCATGTGTAAAATGAGATTTACCATACATGTTTCATTAAGTTAGTGTTAAGACACATGCTCAGAATTGTGCTTAGAATTCACTGTTAGTTAACACAATGATGAAAATAATCTCACTATAGGAACATAAGTAGGGCTACCTAAACCATCAGAGATCTTTAAGGGCCTTGATAAAGAAACTGAAGGATTTTATATGCAATGCTTTTGTCATTTATTAAAACCTCTATGCTTTCAGAAGTACTATCTTCTTCTAGTTTTCTAAGCCTACAGTCTTTCCTTTCCCTCCACCCACATTTTCCATGTAACAACCATAAAGTGTTCTAAAACTCTGCTTTCACTAAAGTCGCTTTTCTGCTTAAGAAACTATAAAACCTCTTCACAAAATATCAAAGTGTAGGTTCCTCTGCTTGGTTTTTGAAGGCCTCTGAAAAGTCAGTAGTCTCCTTGTACAACTTTATCTCCCACTAACCCATCAGTCTGCTTTAGCTTCTTCTTCACTAGGCATTTTGTTGCCTTGCATTTCCTTGAAAGGCATGCTCACTCTTGGTGCTCCTTACCTTTGCTTAGGCCAGTATCTATCCCTCCGTCACTTACTTTCCACTTTCTCTTGCTAGTGATTAAACATCATTCATTATCCATAAAATCTGGCATTCATTTAGATATTTTATGAATATTTGTAAATGTCTACATGCAACGTGCTGCTTTGGCTGTGAAAGATTCAGGATCAGTAAGAAATTAAGGAACAATTCTGACTTTTCCATTCATCAGAACTCTTCTTTCTCTCAATGTGCAGGGAATATTTCTTGCAAGAAATTTCAATGTTGTTTTCAAATTCTGTTTCATGTCTTCATTCAACGGCTATTTCCTGTATACCATACTCTCTCCTCAGGAGTCTGCTAATGGTATCAATGGTAAATAAGACAAACAGACCCTCATGGAACCAACAGTCTAGTGGAGGAAATAAGCACTGAGCAAGGAATTACAAATGTACAGAGTACTACAAATAGTATGTGTAGCATTCTAGAAATGCACGGAACAGGGATAGTTAGGCGTTCTATCAGAGAAAATGTCCAGTAGCTGAGACCTAAAAAAATGAGTAGGGGTTAAGCAGGTAAAGAGCAAGAGCAGTCTGCATCAATAAGGAAGCAGCTTGTGCAAAACCATGAAGCAAAAGCAAGGCAAGAATAAGAAAGACTATGGGTATAAGTGAAGAAAAATAATGAGAGAAAAGTAGAGCATTGTGGTGAATAAGTGAAATAATGTACAGATGCTCCTCAACTTATGAGTAGGTTACATCACACAAACTGTCAGTTGAAAATATTATAAATAAAAAATGCAGTTCAGCCAAGTGTAGAAGCCTGTAATCCTAGAACTCTGGGAGGCTGAAGCAGGAAGATCACAAGTTTGACGCCAGCCTGGGCAACTTAGTGACTGAACAAGACTTTATCTCAAAATAAAAATTTTAAAAGGGCTGGGGATGTAGGTCAGTGTGAAGGCCCTGGGTTCAATCCCCAGTACTGACCAAAAAAAAAAAAAAAAAAAAAAAGCACCTCCCAAAACCAAAAGCATCTACTGGTAATGCACCTAACCTGCTGACTACCAAATGTTAGCCAAACCTACTTAAATGTGCTCAAAACTCTTACATTAGCCCACAGCTGGTCATAATCATCTGACATAAAGCCCATTTTGTACTAAACTACTGAGTAGCTCATGTAATTTTACTCAATTATGTGTATCCAGAAATGCTGGCAACAAAGAACATGCCAGAGAGGGTTGTTTACCCTCCTGATTGAGCAGCTAACCAGAAGCTTCAGCGCATTGCCACTGCCCAGCACCAAGAGTATGTGGCACACTCCATTAGCCCTGGAGAAATGCAAAACTCAAACACAGTTTCCACCCAATGCATAGCACTTTTAGGCCACCACAAAGTTGAAAAATTTTAAACTGAACCATCATAAGCCAGAGACTGTATGTAAGAAAACTACTTTTTCAATTACAAGGTAAAATGTAATTGTAAATTACAAGGTAAAATGTACTTCTTTTCTAAATATAATTCTTAACACACAACACAATTCAATTGCCAAGACTGGGAGCAATAAACTTAAAAGTAAAAAAAACTGAATTAGAAGAGAAATCAATGTGCTAAATCAGGTAAGAAAGATAAAATTAATCAGTAAACGTCACAGCAAATGAAGTCTAATAAATGAAAAGAAATAAAGTCTTTTGGGACAAAGGTTTCTGAATCTGCACACCAAAACTGAAACAGCACAGAGTTCAGATGAAGCAGATAATATGAATGGCAACTACTGTCATGAATGTGCTCAGTCAGGACTGAGAAACAGTCTGGGAACCTCATAGCTTTTACAGATAATACTTGTACAAATAGATACAAGTTTAAAACACATTATGCCACGTTGCAAACACCAGGGACAGCAAAGGTGTGTTACTCACTATAACACTAAGGAATAACATTCTGTCACTCTACTCCAGGAAAGTAAGCTCCCAGAGGGTTGCCGTACTGTTCTTACTCATCTTTGTACTTCACGTCACAGAATATATTTAGTGTTTGTGAAATAGATAATGAAACTTTCAATTTGAAAAATAACACAAGTATTCAAAGAATAATCTCTTTTAACACTTTTTAGGGCACAAATCATATATAAATAGTACACTTGAAAGATTTGACTCTACATAGGCTAGCCTATTATTTTTGGATATTTCAAAGCAGGACTACAGCGGCTAAAGACTGCTAATTGCATCCCAGAAAAAGTTGAACATACATTCTAACTACTATTTTCAAATGTCCTAAAAGAACAAAAATAAAAAACATATCACATAGAAAGTGACTGGGGAGTTATTTTAACAATTATATCAAACTAAGTCTTAGAATTGCTCTTTAAAATACCATTGGTTGGTTGGGCTGAGGCTGTAGCTCAGTGGTAGAACATCTGCTTAGCATGTGTAAAGCTCTGGATTTAATCCCCAGGACATAAAAAAAAAAAAAAATCAACTCCAATGATTGCCATTACACATTTCAGAACTGATTTTTAAGATAATATTTATAAATACAAGAAAGACTTCATATACAAAGAAGATTGTTTACATGATTCTGTTAATGGGTATACAGTATGTACAAATTCATTTCAATTATAAAATATAGCTTAATTCAAATGCAGTGATTTGCTTTTGGAACCTTACTGAAAGCCATTTTGCAAGTTATGTTGACTGTGCTTAAACATTAATGAGTCAAATATAAAATGTATTTATAGTAAGAGGGAAAAATGAAAAAACCGCTAATATTACAGATATGTAATTTTATACTTCTTTTATCAAAATGCATATGTATCACTGATCAACATAGCATCAACAGTCAAACAACACAATCAATGACTAAAGAAGTCATGAACTTAATGTACTGCCTTTCTGTAATGAAGTTCCCCATAACTAAAGGAAGCTATACAATATTATGAACTGATTTCACTCTCAATTAAAAGTAAAATTTAAAGTAATCATGTATTTTTCACCTTCATTCATGTTTATCAACTATGAAAAATCTGCCTTCATGCTAAAACTTACCTCATTGTATCTGTTGCTGGGAATTTTGATGGTTGTTTTCCGAACTTCCATATCAACCACCAAACCTTGAACTACCGGCAAGGTATACTGGTAATTTCTGAAGTCCTGAACAAAAGCAAATTGAAGTAAAATAAAAAAGTCATAAATGGTAGGATTTGATTTATAGTATTAAAACTAGTACAAATGGAGAGAATGTCAATACTGAGTCTGTTTATTTAAATAATGAAGAAATGTACAATAAAAGCCCCACTGTGCATATTCTTTCTAATTAGACTGAAAAGTCTTGTAAGGATATAAACCAAGTAGTTACCCTTTATACCCAAAATTAAACAGGTACTTGAAAGTTTACTCTGCTTTACCACCACTTAACACTTTCTATACTTACTTGCTAATGGCCTGTCTCCTCCCTCTAAGGCAAGCTGTTAACAGGGTAAGGATTCTCACTTACTTTGTTGTTGCTATATCCCTAATACTTAGAGGCACTTGATGAGTGTAAGGAAGGACGGACACACACACGCACACACACACCCACACACACACAGAGTCAACCTAGAATTTTACATATGAGAAAAATACCTTTAAAATATGAAGATAAAAAAATGAAAATGAAATAAAGTTCTTAGAAATACAAAAGCTGAAAGAATTCACAAATTCAGTGTGTCTAAATTAAAATAAGCAAAAGTGGTAGGAGGTAGGGAGAAATTGACTATGTAAGAGTAGATTCCATGAGGTCTAAGAGTTTACCACAAAGACTTTTGACTTCACTCTGTGGAGGGTTTTAACCTGTTTTACAGACCTGGCTTCTCTATAAAGAAAGGCGAAAAACAAGTGTAAAGAAAGGAGATGAGATAAACACAATAAAAACTATCCAGGTGAGAGACAGTGATGACTCAAATGAGAATGATAATAGTTCCAAAGGTAGTGGGAAGTTGTCAGATTCTAGATAAATTTTGAAGAGAAAACTGATGATGTTTGCTACTGGACTGGATGTGGAATGTAAACAAAAGGACAAGAGTTTTAGGATAATTCTAAATTTTATGGCCAGAGCTCCTAGAAGACTGGAACTGGCATTTTTTTCAGAAGTAGACCTCAATGAGAAAGGGATGTTTCTAAGTAACTTTACATTATTTGTAACAGAGCTCAAGAATATTGATAGGAACACAAAAATATCCAGTACTCAGCAAGTTAAATCACCATGAAATACATGGTGAAAATACCACACAGGCAAATAAGCAGGAAAGCACAATTCGAAATAAGGGGGAAAATTAGTCTATGGAAAATGAACCATAACTGATACAAGAAGTTAGAATTACCAATCCCGGACATTATAATAGTTATTATGAGTGTATTCTAGATGTTTAAAAAGCAAAGTA
>PVJO010034119.1:0-11169 GCA_004026905.1 Hystrix cristata | reverse complement strand
AGAGAGAGATAGTATTCAAAAGAGAGGAGAACTAGATAGGGAAAAGGGGGATAAAGAAGAAGGTTAAAAGAAAAGTAAGATGAAAGGGAAAAAATGGTAAAGTGTAACTACACTTGTTGCAAATAGGGAGGGGTGGGTGAATGGAAGGGAGGGGAGGGGAAGGGGGGAAGAAGGGGGAAAACCAAGATGTATCATGTACAGGTACAAAATAACCATGTTGATTATGATCATTATGTATACAATGTACCAATACATGTTCTTGGTAAAAATAAAATTAAAAAAAAAGAAAAGAAAAAAAGAAGAAACATTGTCATAGAAGACAAAAAATAACAAATATTGGCGGGTGTGGAGAAAGAACTTTCATGTGCTGTTCTTATATGTCATTGGTGGTAATGTAACTTTGTACAGCCATTCTGGAAAACAGCACAAAGCTTCCTCAAAAACCTGAAAATCAAGATCCCCTTTAATCCAGCAATCTTACTGTTGGATATATGTAAAGGAAATAAAATCAATATTTGAAATATATACTTGCACACTCATGTTTATCGCAGCACTATTCAAAATAACAAAAATATAGAGTCATTGGTGATGTCCGCTCATGGATAGAAGAACCCAAGAAGCGTATAGAACAATAATGGGATATTACTCACTCATAAAAGGGAGGGATTCTGTTATTTGTATGTGGATGCAACTGGAGGACAGTGAAGTAAACCAGGCAAAGAAAGAAGAATACCACATGTTCTCCTTCATGTTTTGGAAGCTAAAAACATTAGTTGCATAGAAGTAGAGAGCAGAAAGGAGTACAGTAGAGCAGAGGAAGAACAAGAAGGAGGAAAGGTGGGAGAAGTTGGGTAACAGGTACCAAATTTAGATAAGGAGGATTTAGTTCTAACGTTCTACAGCATAATAGTGTAACGACAGTTCACAACAATTTTCTTATATATTTCAAAATAACTAGGGGAAAAGAGTTGCAAGTTTCCTGACACATTGAAATAATAATATTTAAGGAGAAGGAAATACAAACTGCCCCGATTTATTCACTGCACATTGTATATATGTACTGAATTATAATATTGTATCCCACAAATCAGTACAACTATGTCGATCAAAAGTAAAAATAAAAAGTATCATTGCATAGTAAATTATGATACAGGGCTGGTGGTTTTTTATACACCTGAGTAGGATAGTAAGAGTGTATTTCAGGCGTTGGTAACTTTGACAACACACTGCTTCTGGGGACTTTACGGACAGGAATGCAGGACATTTGTTTGTCGGCATCTAGTACGAAGGGAGGCATCCATTTGCTCGAGCGACGAAACAGGCAGCAGCAACGGGGCGACCCTCGGCTGGGCTTCAGTGACTCCACTGTCTTCCGCACTGGGGCTGGGAGGTCAGCCAGAGAGGTAAGGCCCGCTGCTTCCGTGTCGTGAGTCCTCCACGGTGGCACTAACCGCCGAAGATGCTCTAGTAGCGTGGTGGGCCCGCCGCCTTTCTAGTTTTCTAGGTAATGCATCCTGATGGTTTCTGCGTGGCCTTTCCCACCATACGGCTTTCACTGTACGGCTCAGAAGCAGTCCAGGGGCTCGGGGAGCTAAGTCCATCTGTGCTAATTGTGCATTCCGGAGCTGGGGAGACAGCCACAGGATGGTTCGGAGACCAACTGGACTCACGGCGAAGTGGGCCTGAGAGAAGACTCCACTGCTGGCCAGACCTTCAGAAGCCTCAAGACTGACCGGCCAGCCGCAGTGACATCTGGGTCTTCTGGAATTAGTCTTAGTTCAGAGCCAGTTTCTAGTAGTCCCTGAAATAGCTCATTCTGAGACTATTTCATAAGTGAAATCATGTGGCAGTTGACCATTTGAGATTGACTTTCGTCACTCATCATCATTTTCATGAGATTCATCCAGGTTGTTATGGGCATCAGTAGTCCAACCTTTTATATTGCTGAGTATTATTCCACAGTGTAGATGAACCAGTTTCCTTAGCCATTCACCCACTGAAAATCTTCGGAGCGTTCCTATCTTTTTGGCCATTATAATTAAGGGGCCTGTCAACGTTCTTGTACAAGTTTACTTTTGAGCATAGGCTTTAATTTTTCTGTAGGATGAATTCCCAAAAGTGCATTATTGGGTTACATGGCAAGTGCATTTTTAGTTTTAGAGAAAATTGCCCAACGGTATTACGAAGTGGCTGTACAATTTTGCGCGTTGTCACTATTTTTTAGCCATTTTCAGAGAGTTGTGTTGATATCAGTATGAGAGGTTTAATTTTTTCAGGGTTTTTTTGTGTGTGCTTATTTGCAATCTATATTTCCTCTTCAGTGAAACAGCTGTTCATGATCTGCCCCATTTTCTAACTGAATTGTTTGTTTGAATTTTAGAGTTCTTTGTATAGTCTAAATATAATAAATTCTTTTGTTGGCTATGTGGTTTGGACATACTTTTCTATTCTAATTTTTCTTTTCATCTTCTTGACAGGATCTCTCATAGAACAAACATTTTTAGGCTGATGAAGTCTAGTTTTTCATTTTTTAATGAATCATATTTATTATGCCAAATCCAAGAACTCTTCACTTAGTCATGGGTCTCAAAGATTTCTTCCCATGCCTTTTTTCCAAGCACATCATAATTCTATATTTTGCATTTAGGACTATGATCCATTTTGTGTAAATTTTTGTACAAGGTGTGAAGTTTAGATTAAGTTTCAGTTCTTATGGCTGATGGCTAACTAATTGTGCGGATGCTGTATGAAAAGAAACAAGAATAGCTAGCTCCATGCCCATGACATTCTCTTACTTGTGTCTTCCTAAACTTTCTTGAATGAGAGTCAGGGAGATGGAGGGAGGGAAAGTTATAGTGTCTATTTATATACTTACATATTATTAAAATTAATTAAGGAAGAGTCTTAAATAATCAGCCATAGACCAAAGGTAGCCTGCTGTTTTATTTTTCCCATACAGTGTTTTATTTTTTTCAATGTTTATTTTTACCAGGAACATGTGTTGGTATATTGTATACATAATAATCATAATCAACAAGGTTATTTTGTACCTGCACATGATGTATCGTGGTTCCCCCCTTCCCCTCCCCTCCCTTCCATTCACCCACCCCTGCCTATTTGCTATAAGTTTATTTACATTTTTCCATTTTTTCCCTTTCATCTTACTTTTCTTTTAACCTTCCTTCTTTAGCCCCCTTTTCCCTATCTAGTTCTCCTCTCTTTTGAATACTATTTTTTTTTTACATAATATCTATTATACCCCTTTGTGCTTATTTACACTTATGGTTTCTCATATCAGAGAAACAATTCGATGTGTACTGATAAGTGTCTGATTTATTTCACTTAAGAGTATGTTCTCAAGGCACATCCATTTACCTACAAATGTCTCTAGTTTGTCCTTTTTTATGGCAGTGTAGTACTCCATTGTGTAGAAAAACCACATCTTCTTTAGCCATTCATCAGTTGATGGGCATTTAGGTTGCTTCCAAGACTTAGCTATTACAAACTGTGCTGCTATGAACATGGTTGTGCATATATCACTGTGGTATGATGATTTTAATTCTTCTGGGAAGATACCAAGCAGAGGAATATCTGGGTCAAATGGAACCTCTGGTTGTAGTTTTCTGAGGAATCTCCACACTGATTTCCACAGTGGTTGGACCAGTCTACATTCCCACCAACAGTGGAGGAGGGTTCCTTTTTCCCTGCAGCCCCCACACAGTGTTTTAAAAGCTACTTTGTGCATATATCACTGTGGTATGATGTTTTTAATTCTTCTGGGAAGATACCAAGCAGAGGAATAGCTGGGTCAAATGGAACCATGTTTATAGCAACACAGTTTATAATAGCTAAGTCTTGGAAACAACCCAAATGTCCAACTGCTAATGAACAGCTAATGAAGGTGTGGTTTTTCTACACAATGAAGTACTACTCTGTCACAAAAAAGGATAAGCTAGAGTCATTTGTAGGTAAATGGATGCACCCTGAGAACATACACTTAAGTGAAATAAATCAGATACTCATGAGTACATATCAAATCGTTTCTCTGATATGAGAAACCATAAGTATAAATGAAAACAAAGAGATATAATAGATATCATGTAAAGGAAAGATAATATTCTAAAGGGAGGAGAACTAGAAAGGGAGGAGGGGGAAAAGAAGGAAGGGAAAAAGAAGAGAAACAGAAAAGGGGGGAAAATGTAAATTAAACCTGCTGTAAATAGAGAAGGGTAGGAGTATGGAAGGGAGGGTTGGGGGAGGGGGGAAGCAAGATATATCATGTACAGGTACAAATTAACCATGATGAATGTGATCATTATGTATACAATGTACCAATACATTTTCTTGGTAAAAAAAAAATAAAATGAAATAAAAAATAAAAACTACTTTGTATAATGACTTCATTTCTTTTGACTATATACCCAGTAGAGGAGGAGAGTGTATCATGCGACAGTTTTCAGTTTTGGTGGGAAACTTCATACAGTAAGTGCCTGACTTACTAATAAGTTCCATTCTGGGAGAACGTCTGTAAATCAGATTCGTTCAACAAAGTGAGCCTTATACACCTTTGACACAAACAATACAATGTATACTGCTTCCTCACAGTCTCCTCCACATCCCCACTGCTTTTCCTCTTGCTTCCGGACATCCAGGCTCTGGTTGAGCACTGTACTACTGTACACTATCGCAATGTGCAAGAAGCACACAACAGCACAGAAGTAACAATGTCTAGCAGACACGTGAGGTACTTCCAAGATATGTTCACATCTACAAATGTTTGTGATGTGAGGGCTGTTTGTATCTGTGAAAATTCACCACTCGAAGTTTTGTAAATCGGGGACTTACTGTACTGTTTTCTGGAATAGCTGTACTAATTTACATATTCTATCATTAGAGAGAAGAAATTGGTTCTACTGTTCTAAAGCACAGTCATGGAATAGTCTATACAAATTTGTTATATATTTCAAAATAACTGAAAGACTTTGACACTCACCAACATAAAGAAATGATAAGTGTGTGAGGAGATGGTAATGCAGTTATCCTGATTTGATTGTTCCATATTGTATAGGTGCATTGAATTAGTATACTGTACCCCATAAATATGCGCACATATTATGTGTCAATTACAAACAAGAAAATGAAAATAAATTAAAAGTATTGTAAGGCAACATAAAACACTTTAAGATTTCATGTGCAAATACAGATTTAAGGGTCCTTTTTAAAAATCAGAATATTTAGGGATAGTAGACTCATTCCTGCCTTCTTGTGAGCTGGAGTGTTCTTTTGGATGGTCCATACACTCTGCAGCACACCACAGTTCCCACCAGTCCGTTTACTCCCTAGCACAGATCTGTTTTTGTTTCTCTTGAGTTATTGTTTTTTTTTTTTTTTTTTTTTTTTTTTTTTTTTTTTTTTTTTTTTTTTTTTTTTTTTTTTTTTTTGGTGCTGGGGAATCGAACTCAGGGCGTTGCGCTTGCAAGGCAAGCACTCTAACCACCGAGCTAAATCCCCAGCCCCCCTCTTGAGTTATTGTTTTAGTCAATCAGTGCGTGTTGCCACATGAGCCTCTCTTTATTTCCCTTAGGTGTCTCTTCTGGCCCGCGACTCTTTCTTTCCATTTCCCCTACCTTCTGCCTTTGTTCTTCCATTCTCAGGTTATTAATTTGAATTTTAACTTTGACTGGTCACAGAGTGTCACTCAAAAGCGGCCTTTCACTGGGTGCTCCCAGGTCCTGTGAAGTCTTGACCCCAAAGGACTTCCGGCCAAGGTGAAGTTCAGCCCCCGAACAGCTGGTTCTCAAGATAGAAGTGGGAGTGGGGTGTGGAGCATGCTCACCAGGTCAGGCCTTAGCTAGTAAGTGCCTGCCCTCCAGAAGTGCAAAGAGCAGCTTTTGCCCTGTGATTCTTCTAAGTCACACTCGGAGTCATTGAAAAAATTGGCTTTCTGCTAAGGGATGACTCATGGCGCTCGGAGAGGCAAGGCCGAGAGAGTTCAAAGATGCAAAGTTTCAAAAGCTTCTGGGAAAGCCTGGGTCAGGGAGCGTCAGACCTGGACCCCACGGCCTTCCTCCCTCACACCCCGCAGATCACATTCGATTTTAGAAGGGACGATGATGAGAATGATGACCGTCTTGAGCACAAGATGGCAGTCTTACATCTGCTTCACCCCTGCGGCTGTCTGGAGAAAAGCGACAGGAAACAGAGCAGAAACAAAATTGCTGTGTTGCTGAGAAATATTGAAAAATAAACAGTAATCAGGGAGGAGAGTGATGATGGTAGAAAAGAGATTAAAAATAAATGCAAGTGCTTTGTGTTTTGTTTTGTTTTAAAATTTGGCTCTACTCAGAGTCTGGAGTCTTGTGCTGAACACATGTGGGCTTGAGTCTCACGTGTACACTGAGGCTCAGGTCTAGAACAAAGAACTAGAAAATACCGGGGACGGAGAAGGAAGTGGACACCATGTATGCTGGGGAGAAGACAGACAAAGATCCAGGTTCCAGATGGAGGGTATTACACTAGACCCCTATGAAACTAAGAAAATGGGAAATTTCCTTCTTTATACAGAGATCTAAGCCAAACTCCAGCAAGTGTGCAGACAGGGTTCCATTTATAGGGAGATGTTAAATAGGCTTTGGAATGCCCCACCCTGTCTCTCTCTCTTTTTCTCTCTTCCCCCTCCCCATGCCTTCTCCACTAAAGTGTAACTGCATCAGGATGCCCTCTTTGTTGCAAAGAAAATCATATCCCGGAATGAAAAGAAGGACGGAGAGGAACGCTAACTTAACAAACGCTTTCTGGCATTCTCTAAGGAGCCATCCAGTGTATCCAGGCAAGGTGAGGCAACCCAGTCCTTACACTGGCCTGGTAGCTGTGTCAAAGGACCAAAGCAAAAGAAGCTGGCAGTTGCTTCTAGGACAAGGTGAGGTCATTCTGGACCTTGTCACTTCTCATAATGGCCAGTGACAGGGCAGTCCTTTCTGTAAACAGAGAGGCCGTTATTCCTTCTGTACAATGTAGGCTATATTGACTTTGCTAGTCCTTGCTGAAATGTTCTTAAACCTGCATTGCATGCCTTTGTTCACTTACAAAATGAGGTTAAGGCAATACAAACGCTTCACAGGCAATATTCTTCTCCTATATCTTGGACATTCAAATACAGGGTCTAATGAATCACTGGAGAGCCTTGAAAGATAGAGCTCTGATAACATCACACACACACACACACACACACACACACACACACACCCACACCCATGTTAAGCCTGGGGCTGCAGGCACAGAAAGACAACTTAGTAACCTAAAACCACACTGTGCTTCTGCGTAGTAGACAGTCTGAAGGTTGTTTGCCTCTTCAGGATTCTTTATTTAGAACCCAAGATGTTCAAAGGACACCAGAGATTCCAAGCAAAGGGAGTGTGTGGGGGGCTACTAGGGTGACTGTCAGGATCCCCCTCCCAGTCTAAGAAGTTCTAAGGGGCGCAAACTTTTCAAGTTTAACTTAAAGGGAATCAATTATATTTTTGATTCATCTTGAGGATCAGATACTAGTCTTTGAAGATCCTTGGAAACATTCTGGAGTACTGAAAATCCAGAATTAAGTTTTACTTGTCCTCAGAAGTTGTGTTATCCTTTGGGGGCAGACTTTTCCCTTCTACTTATCTTATACATGAAGCTGAGAGGAAATGAGAGGCAAAGGGTGTTGCTCATGTCCAGGACCTTATCCAAACGCACAGGAAACCTGATCCCGTGCACAATGCCTCCCATGCAATAGAGAGGGCTCACTGAAACTTGCTTCAAGAGCAATAAAAGTAAGACAGGGCTTCTGGGCAGAAAAGAGGTATTTTTGTTACAAGGCATGAGGTCAGTCAACTGACCATGAAGATCTTCTAACAAAGAGAAAACACTTAGATGAAAAACAACTGACTCTCAAGAAGAATTAGATTTCGTTTCACAGAATAATGTGTTTTCTATTTTTTCTTTGCTAGGATGACTTCAGAACTGCCATTCCTATATAGATTTTGTCTTCATATGCTTTCTGTTCATCAGCTCCAGGACAGAACAGTCCTGAGGTTATCTCAAGCATGGGGCTAGGATCCCCAAGGACAGCAAAGAAGGAAGAACAGAAGGAGATGTCCACATGTGACAATGCCTGGGAAAGCTCAGGGGCCTGTGAGATGCAGGTCTTGGCAGACACCACTGAATATCCTCCAGACAGGCTGCTGCATTGCTGAGAGTGGACTGGCCACAGGGCAGACTCTCACTGGAGGAAAAAGATGTGGCAAGAAAGCAGTCACTGCATCTTCTTAGAGAAAGTCACCATGTCTTCTTAGAGTCCCGTCTGGGGGCAAGAGGCCAGCGGACACAGATTGTGCTGATTTTCTTGTGAGGACAGAGAAAAGGGGTCGGTGTGGCCACCACTCGAGTAGCATGTGGTTCCTCCCACATGCCGTGCTGTTTCTAGCCTCCTTGCATTTTTGCATGGCATCCTCCCGGTCATTTCTCCTAGAAAATTTAACAGCATTCTCTAAGATTTATCTCAAGGATCATTGCTTCTGTGAAACTTTACCTGAATCCCTGATGGAACTCTGTGCTCCTCTGTCTCCTGTAGACCCTTCAGTCTTATGCCACATAAACTGAAATGATCTACTTTGGCCTGTGTCCTCCCATTGGACTTCAAGTTCTTGGAACATGGAGATTGTGTCTTAGTCCTAGTTCTATTTCCAGTGCTCAGCAACGTCTGTCAGTTGACTAGAAGAGAAATGGAGGTCTGACGGCTAAGGGCCCGCCCACCTCCAAATTCTTCCCTGGGAGTCAGGATTGATATTGGTAGTTCTTTGCTGGCTTGAAGATGCCCATGGTTATAAGATAGTCTCAGAATACCTTCAGAAAGTTCTCAGACTATCTACAGTGTTCCCTTTTAAAGCAATAACCATGTATGGTTTTTGTATAATTACAGAGTTACCATTTGATGGAGACCAATGACCTTGCTGACTGAAGATTAATTTGTTAATTATGTAATACCAGTAAAGCTGTGCATATGGAATTACAAGACATGGAGAAGATCCTACAGCCAGTGCAAATGAGGGAGCTACGCCTCTGTGACATTCTCGTAAGTCCTGGAACATCAGGAAAAAAGGATCATAGGGATTCTATCGTTCATCACTGTTTTGCTTATCCATTAGTGTGTAGGAAATTACCAAAATTTAGCAGCTTCAAAGATTAGCTGCTTTAGTCTACCTCATAGTTCTGTGAGTCAGGAATTCAGGCAGGGCCAGCCAATTCCTCCTCTCCACGTAGCATTCATGTAAATCACTCAGTAGTATTCGGACGGTGGGTGGGCTAACTTTGAGGAACCAACAGGCCTCATTTAAATGCACGGTGTCTAGACGGGGGACGTGTGGGTGGCTGAGCTCAGGGGGACTGTTGGCCAACATGCTCTCTGGCATGATATCCTTGGGGTTGCTGGACATCACACACGGTGGTTCAGGGTCCCCAGAGTCAGTCTCCAGTGCACAAGGTAGCGCACCTCTCTGTATGACCTGGCTTCAGAAGTCACACACTGACACTTTACTAGTTTACACTGGTTGAGGAAGTCATGAGCTGGCCCTGCTGCGAGGGGAAGGGATGTGGCGTCTGCTTCTCCCTGGGCACAGTGTTGAAGAATTCACAGCTGTGCTTTCAAACTGCTGCCCTCATTTTAGGGAAGGTGAACGTGAGGCTGAGGGCACACGATGCTTTCTTCAGAACCACCACACAAGCTTCGCCGTGGCACAGCGCTGACTGAAGTCAGGCCTGGTAATTTCCACAGCAAGGTGGAACTGTTGCCTCGATGGTCCCTGTGGTGCGGTGGCACCTACGCTGGGCTTCAAGTTTGAGAGCTCTCACTCCAGGTTTCTTCGAGGAGGAAAAGGCTTCAGTTAAAGTCACCAGAAAGAACACAAACAAAGTCAGTTCACTCCAGACTTTGAGTTGTTCTGAGCAATGGTCTGAATTAGGAGATGTCTTCAGAAATAAAGATTAAGCGGTGGATTTTGCCATTTGTAATATTATGTATATGTGCATTAATAAAGCTCTGTACCAAAGAACGAGTTCAGACTGGGTGAGCAACGGGCCAGAATGAATTTTGAGTTATTCTTCGAGGGAAGGTGTCACTTTTGAACTGCAGTTAATGATGTTTTAACCTACCAGTGCCCATTCTCTTCTTCTTCTCCTCCTCCTCCATGCCGGGGATCGAACTCAGGACCTTGTGCTTCCTAGGAAAGGCACCCCACCACTGAGCTAAATCCCTAGCCCTGCCTTTTTTTCTTTTGAGAAACAGAGCTTTGATTTCCAGCTTCCCAGAGCACTCGGTCACCACTGGTTAAGAGCTGTATTCGCCTGAACTTTCTTTGGAGGGACAGTGTGGCTGCTTGACTAAGTTCGTACCAAAGAAATGTATGTGGCCACGGTGTATTAACTTCATTTCCTTACAGCCTTTCTTGGAATGTGCATCTGCTCCGACCTGTGACATGAGGAAGAATTTCCACCTATCTGAGTGCCTATTTGAGGGGGGGTATCTCTGTCGAAACAGTGTGAGCTTTACCTTAGTATGAAAATGGAAGAATTTAGGCACACAGACTTCCAACGATGTGGCATCCCATGTTTATTCCAGTCAAAATTGCACCTCTGAAAGAGGGACATGAGAACAGGGGTGAGCAGCCCCCTTGTTTAGAACAAGGTGCAGCCCTAATAGATTTCGGCATCCGAAAGGACAGGCATGACCAGTGATTCTGATTTATGCTTCACCCTGCCCTCTCACCCCACTTTTCTGTTGGGAAGCTTCCACTTCAGCCACTGATAATATCCTTCCGCGGGCCCCGAGGAGTCTCCATCTAGACAGTCTGCAGGGCTGGGCGGCCGGAAGGTGGAAGCACCCCCACGCGGCTAGGCGGCGCTCCCAAAGGCTGCGCTGTCTGAACACGGGATGCTGAGAAACCTGTTACCTATCCCAGTCTTCCAAGGATGGGAGTTATTTCCTTTTTTGAGAAAAACAGATAAAATCTTTTGACTGGATGACTCTCAAAGGGGATATTGATTTAAAAGAGGAAAGAAGTTCTAAAGCATAAAATTCTAAGCACAGTGCCATGAATGATCCCCATGAGGAAGAAACGAAGTTCTCCTTAACTTCAC
>PVJO010034118.1:0-11334 GCA_004026905.1 Hystrix cristata | reverse complement strand
ATAAGTATATTGATAATTTCTTTTAGTTTTCTTTATCCAAACCTATTTTGTATGTTTAATATTTTTCAGGCTTTTCAGATTCTATAATGATAATTACATTATACATAAATAGGTCTTTATTCTATCATTTAAATGTTTCTTCTTTCACATTTCTTCTTTCCTCCATTGTGTACTTCTTAATATTGACGGGCATGTATCCCTCACAATAAAATTTCAATAAGTTCTTTTGTCCATTTTCCTTCCCGCCAGGAGCACAAAGTGATTTCCTGTATTACAGCTCAGCTTTCTTTTCTTATTTTTTAAACTAACCTTTACTCTTCCAGCAATTTCTCTGTGAGTCAATACTATAGATTAGAAAGACTGTTGTGAGCATTTGTATCTCTCCAAATATGTTGTGATGAATCATTAGAATTCTTTCTTCTCTGTGTCACATACAAGATTTGCATGCACAACAAAAGAACAAATCATTACTATTTATTTGCTGCTGATATAAAATGAATTCCAAAGGGAAGGAGGGGGGAGAACATCTAAATTGAGATGATTTAAAAGGTAGTTCACTTCTCAGGCAACATACAAGGAAGATTATTTCACTGTAGCATAAAACTGACTGATGGCCTTATAGGAATATATGATCTAAACTATTTTCATCTTTGAAAGGTCTATATTAATATTATTAGTAAACATTTGGAATTTATATTATGCTTGGTGAACTAAAATATCATAAAAATGAAACACGTAGCTGATCTTCATTTTAGAAATAAATAAAAGTAATAAAATAATAAAATATTGAAGATTCTAGATGACATTTCTGCATAGTTTAGAATAATTTTATCTTAGAGCAATACTTTTGCAAGAGGAATTTCATCCACACAGAAGTAGCACCTCTTTTAATAATTATTTTGCTTCTCAATTCTAATTTTACCAACATCAATAAAAAGAAAGACTGGAAACATGTTTCCATTGCTTTTATCTTTCAGGAGCATGCAGACTTTTAATAATTATGATTTTACCAAGTATGATGGTGTAATGTTGTTCATCTTTGCAGCATCCACCCAAAGTAAATGAATAGTAGGAATTATAATGTGTGTGCGTGTGTATGTGTATGTGTGCATGTGCGTGGGGCCAGCTTTGACTAAGCAGTCCAGGCTCTGTAGTACAACTAGAGATTCTTTTTCTCAGCCTCTGGAGTAGCTGACATTACAGGTATACTGGCTAGAAGTCAGAATCTTTCCTCCTCCTCCTCCTCCTCCTCCTCCTCCTCCTCTTCCTCCTTCTTCCTCTCTGTGTTTTTTTTTCCTCTTTTTGTTCTGTTGTATTAAGGAAAAAACCAATCTGAAAGTCCATATTGTGGCTGTTTTTCTTACAAATATGAATTTTCTGCCTTTTAAAAATATAATAAGTCAATAAAATGTACCATGTGTTAAACTAGTATAAAATATACTCTTAAATAAGATGATTTTTTGCAAATTTGCATTATTTAAATATTCAAATACTTGAATTTTAGCATTAAGAAAGCGTCCATTCTTATAGTTAATTCTTTGGGTCAAACCCCTCTCTGTTCCAAATGGCTAACAGGAAGAAGTAAATTATTTAAAAATCCCATTTCTAATGTGATAACTCTGGGTCAAAGTCATGTGATGAACTTGCCAAACTGAATTCCAGGAGTCCTAGAGATTCTGCAGTCAGTCAGGGAGGCTGATACTGCACAGCAGTTCTGGCTCTGAGAGTCCCCAGGGATCGTGGGCAGTTTATGCATTTACAAAAAAATCTAAGTAACAGCAATGAAAGGTCAGCCCAGGCTAGCCCCGTAGAGGAATCAGTGTTACTTGTGACAGAGAAAGGATATCCATTTTATAGGAATCTTTTACTTTAAGAATCCATGTGGCCATTCGAGGACATGCTAAAGGGTCATACATGTTATATCATTTTCCTCTAATATGCCCTTTAAAGGACCTAGGACTGGGAGAAAAAACATAGATAAAGCTATGGACTATTGTTTGTAAATTTAGTTCATATAGAATTTTTGTAATCATGTTCACATTCAAGAGTTGTCAATTACAAATATCAAAACTGTACATATTATCTTCACTAAACAAAGGTCCTCTTCCTATGCAATATAGTATATGTGAACTCCACATGCACTCATGAGAATTCCAATACATTTTTATTAATCAGTTATTTTAAGCATCAACACAACATAAAGAGCATTGATATTACAGTTACAAGCAGCTCAATGTTATTTATTGCAAATATAAATTAACACTTTTCCTTTAAGCATCAGCTATAGACTTTTATGATAAATGTCTTCTCAATGTTTACATGTTGAGAAAATTCACTGAAGGTAGTTTTTAATGTTTCATATGTTTTTCCTTTTTTATTTAAATATTGTTGTTGATTTTGCCATATTTTAACCCACTGCAGACCACTCTTAACAGGTGCAAAACACTGTGTTGTATTTCTTGTATTCTACTTATCCGCTCTAATACTTGATTTTAATTCACTGGCCCAATTGTCCAAATGTATGTTTCTTTTCTCCCTTATTAACTAGTAGATGAATCCCAGAAGTTAGCTTAATGCACAACTAACACTGCCTCTCAAAAATCTTTTTGAAGACTTGACAAATTAAATGGTCCAGAAAGCCCCTGAAATATTTCTCATGCCTAAATAAGGCACAAACTATCACTGACAAAGAAGCTTATTTAATTAATTAATGAAATATGGGCATGGGCCTAATTTACATATCTCCAGTAACTTCAGCAATAGTTACAAAAATCATTTTCTATGTCATTTTTCTGAGATGCCATCAAATACAAACCTCTAAAGTAGAAGAACAAGCATAAAGATGCAGTGTACAGAGAATATTTGTTAAAATTGCAGACTGGTAAACATGTCTGCTCATAATTAATACATCTATTTTATATTTTACCTCATTGGACACTCCAAAACCCAGGCCTCCAAATTCATGTTTTCTATTTATGAGTGTCTTCTAACAGGATTGGGGAAAACCCTATCTTATTTTGCATTTTTTATCTTACATAATAAAGTTACATCTTATTGTTGACATTTTATTTTCCACTGGGTGAATAATTGAAATGGCAAAGCATGTGAGACCAGGAATCAGGTGCATTTATTACATTGCTCTGCCATGTTCTTTCCACAGGCCCAGGCTTTTGAGTTCAACTTGACAGGAATTAAATATGCTTTATTTCCTGTGAGGATTCAAACTCTCCTGACGATCATTTCCATAGGCAGGAATGGAGTGTAAGAATGAAAGCCACGATTTTACTTTTCTTCCCTTAGAAATCTTGTCTCTCCAAGGGCAAAAACATATTTCTGAGAAAACATCAAGGCAGATGATGGTCTAGTTGGCAACACAAACTGAAAGTAGATGATGTGATTTTCGGTATTTGTTTGCACATACTATATTTAAATATAATGGAAAATATATACTTCACTTATTCTAAAGGCATAAAATTTTCTGCCCACCAGCAGGAAACTTTTTCAGCTTTATTTCTGCAGAGAGAAAATTGAATATTTTCAAAGGGTTGTTATTTTTATTTGGCGTCTGAATTTTCCTATCTGTGAAATGGATAAATAATTCCTCCCTGACAAGATGTTTCTGGAGGCTAAGAAAGAAAATAAATGTAAATCGAATGTGATATGCAGATGAAAAATGCCTGGATTATTTCTTCTAACAGAGAAATTGCCCCACAAGTATTAATCTCTTTCCACCCTTCTTCTACTTTTAATATACTTGTTTTTCCTCTTTTCCCTCAGGAGACTGGAAAAAAAAAAAACGAGTTAGACAGAGTTAGGTCTTCAACTTGTAAGTCTGCAAGATGGAAAACAGAAAATATCTACCAACGTGTATCTGCTAGGTGTCCAGGTAGTCGATTAGGACAACACATCAAACTGAAAATAACCACCCAGCCTTTAATTGCATGTGTAGTGAGGAGGCAAAAATAAGCACCTGCTTCCCAGTATTCCATTTTCTTCATGGAACGGCCCTGGTGAAAGTGAATTAATGTGAAGTTTGTGTGGGGGAGTTTGTCCCACTGCTCAGGAACACTAAACAGAAGGCTCCTACCTTTATGGGGAGCAGAAGCAGGGAAGCCTGGGTGCGGAAAAGCCCTGCAGCATGCCGGCCCCACCAAGGCCCCAGCAGGGAGTGCCGGGATGTCCTGGGCTAGGAAAGTGGATCTGCGCACTAGCAGTGCTGCCTAGCAAGGGCCTGAGGGCTTGGCTGTAACACCCCGCAGCACAGTTCCGCTCCCTGGCTGTGTATAGACTCTGGTTCAGCGAGGCCGGGGTAGCCTTCCTCTGCCAGGTCGGCCACGTACAACCTCATGGCTGCCCAGGGTGAGGCCTGAAAATTCATACATTAGATTTTTGCTTATACATGAACTAGTCAGTTACTTTTGTGAATGTAAAGTTGGAAAACAATTAACTCATGTTAGAGAGAAAATTATATATTGGGTGAAATGGTCTTTACAATTCTAAATTACAAATGAAACATAAACAATCTCAGGAAGAAATGAATACATCCACTATTGGGGCAATAGATGACTAAACTGTGATTTATCTATACGATGAAATATTAAATAAAACTGAGTAGTGTTTTCAAGAAATATTTAATATTTATAACAAGAAAGTATTGGCAGTATAGCATGAAGTCTACAATGTAGAGGAAAACCTTTTATCATTCACTGATGGACTTGTGTGTGTGTGTGTGTGTGTGTGTGTGTGTGTGTGTGTGTGTCTGTGTGTTTGTAACCTTGAGAAAACAAATGGGCAAATGGATTAGAACAAAATTTATAGCTGATATTTGAGAAATTCTCAATAATAAGCATCTTTATAATTACTATTTATATTACTACATGAGTGACTGAACTATCTTTAAAGACATGATTTCCGAACAAAGGAAAAGGGTCCACCAGAACCTCTCAGGGCGATGTGGTACCGCTCTCAGCCTAGACCGATGTACACACCAAAAGCGATCCTGGAGGTGGAAAGGAAAATTCGTTAGAACCTGTCAGTTTGTGCAACTTGACTTGCCTCTTTGTTAAGCATTTAGCTTGCCATTTTATCTTCTATATAAAAGTAATAATGTTATAAGTGAAGCAATGATTTAATAAGCCAATGTTAACTAATTAATAGCACACAGTAGTGATATTTGTAAGGAACCAAGAAGAGAAGATACACTTAGAGAGCTGACTCACTTCAGTCCCTCCTCATTTCCTCTTTGGCCCCATCTACTCTTATTCTTTAGTCATGTGTCTTACTCCATTTAAGCTGCTATAACAAAATACTGTAAACTGTATAGTTGGAAACAACAGAAACTTATTTTTCACAGCTCTAGAAGCTAGTAGATGCAGTTTCTAGCAGGGTCTCACTTCCTAGTTCAGTGATGGTGCTGTTTCTTTGTGTCCTCACGTGGCAGAAAGGAAGAACTCTTATTTGTGAAGCCACTAATCCAACTCATAAGGGCTTCACCCTCACGACCTAATCACCTCCTAAGACCTTATCTCCTACTGTCCTCACATTGAGAATTAAGACTTCGATGTCATTTATTTTTTAGGGGAGCAAACATTTAGACCACAGCACTGTGTGCCCAGCTGGGTCACCTGCTGTTTCTCTGGGTACGTACCTAAGAGAGATGTTCAAACTGACTTTCTCTCTGCAAATGTCTTCTTTGCCATTTCAGTTTTGATACACGCTACTGATAAGCAAGTTAGAAATTTGCACCTTTCAAATTTTATGTCAGCTTGTCAACTAAAAATTTCTCCAAAGAGGAGTTCGCTTACTTTTTGATTTTATAGATTTATTTTATAGAATTAAGTACTCTCCACCTCACCCTCACTTCCTCTTAACCACCGATCTTCATGTTGACATTCGAACCTATTTTCCTCAACAAATTCAAAGTGTGAGTTTAGTAAAGCAAGGGAAGCAGGTCCTGAAATAACAAAAGAGGGCTATACAGATTTCTCCTAGGAAACGGATACAGTACATTCATTCCTGTGCTCCTTTCCAAAATGATTCCTTCCCTACTGAAGTTTATGCTTCCTGGTTAGAATAATCCAAAACAAAAGCAAGTAACTTTCAGATTCATTGGAAAGCTCAGCCTGTAATAATTGACCAAGTTAACCAACAAAGTACATTTATAGTTGAATGAATATGAATTTTTTTTTAAATTCTGTGTTTCATGAATACAGATGACCATATAATCACTGAAATAGACTGGAAAGTTAGGCATTTGCATTTCTTTCCTTTAAAATTACCTTTAACCTCACTAGTCCATTGTTTTCTCATTAAGATAGATACATAATAATGTGCATTTTAATATTTTAATAGCTATGTTTCCACATCTCATTTCACTCAGGCAATAGGAGAAATCAAATTGGTGCTCACCTTCAAGGTACTTTGAAGGAGGAAGCTACATTGCAGATTTAAAGGACAAAAATAGAATCCATCCTACAAAGATAGGTGTAGGTGGAGTGTAATGGTTTTGGTAAGAGGAATAAAAGATTCAAATACTGATGTGAGGTGAACAGCCTGTGTTCCTTGGTCTCTGTCTTTATCTTGAATCTTATTGTCTCTTGTAGGCAGCGCAGGATGTGGAGCAACCCTTGACTGTGGGCTGGGCTTCCCTTCCTTTGGAAAGTCACACAGGACCCAGGGTAGAGGTGAAGACCTAAATTTGTCCATCTGCCTCAGTTCCAGTCTAAGCCTAGAGAGAATACTTCTTAGGCCTGCAGATATGTGATCAAGCCAATTCATTTGGAGAAGAAATGAAAGCAAATTTAGGGGAAAAGAGCCAGCTACCAATTATAAACATTTCCTAAATTTTTAAACTCACTTTTCCTAGAGGGGGAATGAGGTCAAATTCTGGCTATACCACTTGTAAGTAATGTCTTATCTGCAAACTTTTAACCATTTTGTTCTTTGGTTTCAACATCTGTAAATGAGCCACTAACAATATATCCCTGAGAAGGTTATTTAGAAGATTAAATGAGTAAACACATACGAGAACATGCTTGATACAGACTATGTGTTTATCATTCCTTTTCTATCATTAGGTGATTGAATTGCCTGGTTTCTGGTAATTTTTTTGCTCAGAGAAATGATAAATAATTTCAAGATGTCAAGTAAATTTTATTATCCAAATTATGGAAATTTTATGTTTAACTTGAGTGTAGTCTATGTGCAAAAGAAATAACGTGATATTGTAGACATACAGTGCATTTGTCAAAACACAGAGTAACTACTTCTCTGATATTCCTCAGATCTTATTTTAAATAATTAATCATGTTATAGAATGTTGGCAAGTTCATATCTTATATGATTCTTTTGTTTTATTGTTATCTTTACTATATTTAAATGTAGTTTCATTATAGTTTATCTCAGATACCTTAAGTCACTGAGTTCATGGTGCACAGGTAGCTTTGGTCTGTGTAAGTTTTACCCGCTTTTTTATTATGTGTTATTTATGTCTCCATTCCCCATCTCCTCCATTCCCTTCTGCTTTAAAAGCCCTGTCAGTCACTTGCTTGTTGGCTTTAAAATCCAGCTAGCCTTATATGTCCCTCACTCCTCTCCTGGTTTACTTTTAGCACATGAAACTGGCCTCCCATCAGATAAATTCTTGATCTTCCTTAGCCACTGGCCTTCAATCATGCTGGGCATACTGAAGTCATTGAAAAATAACAAAAGAAAAAAAAGGGAGGGAAAAGCCAGGTGATTTTCCTCTGGTCTCTGTTTTCTTTCATTGGAGTCTTCACTTTGATTCCAACCCCTGCTAGACCACCCCTCTTCCATGGTTTTAGTTCCCACCAAGCATCACCCTCCCACATATAACCCAAAGATTGATGGAATGTACAAGGTTAGATTTGTCAGTGGCTTGAATAATGTCATGGTTTTGTTTCTTGTCTTATTTGAAAATGCAGAAATTGTGTGTAGGGTATATAGAGATAATATTTGGTAATATGCTCTACTCACTCCCCTGTACCCTGGACACATCTAAACGGAGACTAGCCCTCTAGAATTTAAGTGGCAACTGATGTGCTTTCCTATGAAGTACATATTGTATCTAAAGTTGAGTGGTTTTGTGCTGTGATTCCAGTATTTTGTTTTTCTCCCTTTTTGTATTTGGAATGTTTTATAATTTGAAAACTATTCAGGTGAAACTTCAGAGCTATATTGAATCGTTGTTGGTAATTTATTGATAATAGCTCAGTGATTGTGCCTCATAGCAGAGCAGAGCATGCAAAGATACCCTGGCATACTAAAAATAACTAATCTTTGTTTGGTATTTTACAAATAATTATCTTAAGTGACTGTAAAACAAAACTGTTAAACAAGCTTCATTATAATTCTCATTTTATGGATGAGGAAACCAGAGCTGAGGTAGTCTTCTTAGCTTTTTCAAAATCACTCGGCCAGAAATAAAAGGCAGGTAAGCGGTGACAAGAAAAACACAGGACATCAGAGGCACCAAGTGCACGAATAAGCAGTCATAAACACACACAAAACATCCTAGCAGTAAGCCAAGCTAGCACGGCGGATCATTTGGATCAAATATGTAACTCCTCGTGGATACAAAACACAAAGCTGGCAGGACAGAGGTATATACTTTATCTCCAAAGAACTATGAGGATCTTGATGCCAGAATTTAGTGCTAGTTATATCTGTTAAATTTAAGAAAGAGAACTAGAAATTTTTAAGAAAAAGAACATTTGCTCTGTTTAAAATTGTCATAGTGGTGGGAAAAGGATGGAAATGAATCTCAAATGTTTTCCTTGTAACTTCCCAGAGAGGAAAACCTTATATGGTTACTAGGTACAAAAGTACATCAAAATAATGGTTATAGCATTCTCTCCATAACACTCTTACTGCTGTTTCTTTCCATCTTTCCTTGAATGTATTTTCCTTTATTTTCATTTCTTCCTCTTCATTTCTCTATCCCTGCAGTTCCTATGTACAGATTCACATCATTTTTATATGCTGACAAAAATAAACGTGCATCTTCTATTTGCTTTTATCTTGCTTCTCATTTCTCTCTTCTGTTTCTCTCTCTCTAATCTAGCATCTGGTTCTAGGTCATAGATGAAACTTTTTTATGCTACTTGTGGTATGGTCAACGTATACAATGAATTTGCCACTGAGTACTATCCAATGGAAAGGCTACTGAGTGAACAGAGGTCTTTAGTATGGAAAACAGTACTTTGACTGAGCCTTATGAACAGTGTGTAACAAGTTTCAGCTTGTTTAGTGCAGTGATTGTGAGCTATAGTTGAGAGAATGTGTATTTTAATGTTTACTGCAAATCTTGGATCACCAGCAACAAATGCATTTCAATGCAATTGTGCAATCATGCCGCCTCAGATTCCAGCATTTAAAAAAATGTCATCACCAAAGGTAAAAAGAAGGTCTGTGTTAATAATGAAAACCACTGAGACCAAGGTTCTGCTTTCTCAATGGAAATCACCCATTTCTTATGGAAAAAGCAATGAAGATCCAATATCAAGTTAATCTTGATTTTATATCTGGACCTTGTTGGAATTGTGCGAACCGAGTTTGCATCCAGGAGCACGATGGTGAACTCTGAATATCCTAATGGTACATCATTAAAGAAATGATATGTGTAAAAATGACATGAGAAATGGACAAAATGTTTCAGCATCCATCTTGGGAATGTTCCCTATCACACATCACTTCTGGTACAGAGATTTCTGTCAAATAAAACCACTACAATTATTCACTAGATCCGTGCGATTTCTTCACTTCCCCTAAGTCAAAATGTCCATGAAAGTAAACATTTTGAATTGATTTAGGATGCTGAGTCATTCGTGGCAGAGCAACGAAAGACACTCATGGAAGAAGACTTCCAGAACTGCTTCAGAATGTGGCAAGAATGATGGGGTAAGAGTGTTTGAACAAGGATCCATATTTTGATGGGGATGAAGAGCAACATGTCTTTTATGTAATGATTCTTATGATTCACATATTTACCTTATTGTTTGGTCACACCTCATCAATTAGTATCTTTCTATGTTTCACTTGATTTTTTGAGGAATTTTAATTTGAAAAGACAACATTTCTACTTTTTTCCATCAACTGATTTTCTCTAATTTGGTACATAGTTTCATGTCTAGCACTTTTTCGTATACTTGATTTTCATTACATATCTTTCATATACTGTGACATATATTACATGTAATCACACAAATATCATATATTGCAATTTCAAATGTGGAACTCGCTTCTCTCAAAGATCGTGTGAATCTATGATTGTCTTGTACACAGCCAACAGATGTGTTCTGAAGAATTAAGAACTATTGATGGAAACTAGGAGTATGAACTGAAGAATGACGTGAGAGGGCGAAAAGAGAGGCAAAGAGGCTTACAAAGCTCTGTTACAATAACAGGGGCTGTTTTGTATGCCAGCCGAACTCTGGCAATGTCAGAACTGGCAGGAACTACTGGCTTCCACTGGCCAGGATGCTGATAAACTTCCTACAATGCCCAGATTATTCTGCACAGCAAATAATTATCCAGTCTAACAGGCCAGTGTGGGTTATGTCTAACATGCCAATAGGCTCAAGCTTAAGAAATCCTAGTAGACAAGTTTAAAGAAATAAGGAATTCATGGCTAAGGAAAGGCAGAGAGCAGTGTAGCAAAAGAGAGAAAAGTCGGTAAGAGAGAGCAAGGTCACTGCCACACAAAGAGTAGATACTGGGATTGGAATACAGAGGCGATTTTTAAGTGTTCTCTGACCTAAAGTAAAATATGATCCTGCTTTCCTATTCCTAAAGTCTTTCAGCACCCCTGAAAATCTATACTCTCCAGCTTACTTTGACTGTTATATTTCTGGCATTTATCTATTTGGTTGTTCCACATTATGCTAAGAATGACTTGCCAGCATGTAAGGCAGAAACTACCAAGGAATTCCTGTAACATTATAATTAATTTTTCTGACTGACATGGTTTCACTTAGCTGTGTCAAAAATTTCCTAGCCTTTGAGTAAGAAGTATGAAGCAACAGCTGGCATGTATAACAATGTATATATAGCGATGTCTAAAAATGCCTATGTCTTAACAAAAAATAAGTGGGTTTTTATTTAGGGCCAATACAAGTGTTACTGGACAGCAAAATTCTTTCCTTCTGCTGAAGTTTAGAGATGCAGAATCCCCCTTTTTAAATTCTGCTATCCCATAGTTTTCTGCATCTCTTTTGCAGGTGGAGGCCAAGCTAGTAAAATGAAACTTGAGAACTTGTTTGTAGTCTAGCAGAAGAGCGCAGATATTCTTATGTCTTTGACCAAGGAATGAATGCT
>PVJO010034117.1:0-11336 GCA_004026905.1 Hystrix cristata | reverse complement strand
TTCTTTTTCGAGTGTTTCTTAAATATTTTCAGTTCTTTGCTTTTATGTACAAATTTTAGGACCAGATTATCAATTCCTGACCCAGATTCCACATGGGAGCCTGACAGCTCTTTGGCATTACAATGAAGGACTGACCAACCTGATGAAAATTGGCATTTTTATAGTATTGAGTCATCTAATGTATTTCTTTAGTGTTTTTAAAAACTCAATATAATTTTTGCATGAACGTTTCACACAACTCTTGATGTATTTATTTCTGTGTACTGAATATTTTCGTGATACACCGAATGTTTTCCAACTTTAATTTTCTAATTGCTTGTTGCTGGTATGGTGAACTGCAAATGATTTCCTCAAAGCAGCCTTCTATGCAGCAAGCTACTGTAACGATCTACCCTGTATTCCTTCAGCTCTTCCTCATGTTCAGTCATCTTGACGTGGCCATGTCTTAAATTTCACTTTTAACTTTCCAGTCTTCCTGGTTTGTGACTGTCTAGAAATGAGACAGCATGTTCAATTCTGTCAGGTACTTGTTATGCATCATTTGAAATAATTATAGGGTTTTTTTCCCATCTTCTCTTAATCTGGGAAATTATACTGATTTATTTTTGAATACTAAACAGTTCTTGAATCTCCAGGATGAATTTTACTTGGTCACGATGCATTATGTTTTCAGTACGTATCTGGACTTGGCTCACTATTATTTCATTTGTGAATCTGATTTATGGTAAAGTGAGATATTGGTCTGTGTTTCTCTTTCTTGTAGTATATGTCCTCAATGATGTATCAAGATTACCATAAATTCATTTAGTCAATGGGGGAATGTTTATTTTATCTATTTTTAAAAGTAGACATAAAATTGAAATGACGTTTTCCTAAAAATGTGGTGTAATTTGCCTGGGAAACTGTCCGGTATCATCTTTCTGGGACAATTCTAAGCTACTACTTTAATTTAAAAATATTTACAGAGCTACAATTCTGTAAGTGGGTAAATTATATTTTTAGAATGTGTTCATTTTGTTAAATATTTGGCGGCAGTTTTGCTTTTATAAAATCTGTCTTATTTCTGTAGTTATGCCCTTTTTTCCACTCAAAGTGTCTTCCTTCTTTCTCTTTCCCAAGCTGTTCCCAGGTCATGTAAATGCTTGGTGAAGCATTCATAGATGATGTCTGTGATTTCTTGTAAGTTTGCTTCAATCAAAACTTCAGTGGGAGGCTGGGGATTTAGCTCAATGGTAGAGAGCTTGCCTAGCAAACCACCCCTCCCCTGCAAATAAACAAAAACAAAAACAAAAAACTTCAACGGGCGGTTGTCACCTCCCAAGTTCTTGGCCTCGGGTTTGCCCTTTCTTGTCTGATCTGAAGCCTGGGTTGGGTCCTTCAGACGTCTCCCCGTGCCAGCTGCCGTGTCAGCTCTGCCAACGCCGGCACCCCACTGCTCGGCCAGGGTCAGAGCAAGAGTCCTCGGAGAGCGGCGCCCTGACCGAGGAGGAGGCTCCGACAGGTTCTGGGTCAGCACCCGGCGCGGGCCTTCTGGGGCAGTTCTCAGCCCCCGCAGTGGGCTCCAGCCGGCTTCTGCAGTCTAAGAGTAAATGAATGTTCTTTCCCTAACCAGCCTCTTGCTACCCACGGCGGCTGCGATTCCCCCTTCTCTTGGTACCATCTACTTCGTGTCTCCGCAGGGCGGTCCAGGGGCTTTGCCTTTTTCTCTTATTTCTAGGGATCTTGTTTCCCACCAGTTTCATGGTGGTTACCTTTGGAAAAGGAGCCAGTATCCGCCACCCATTTTTTCTTTATTCTGGTGGAAATTAAGCTCATTTTTTCCTCTCTTAAAGCAATATATAAATAACTATGAAACTGAAATGTCTAGAAAGCAATTCCTAGGTTTATGAGGTTAAAACTGTAGTAGAAAATAGACCAAGTCACAAACCAGGCAGTGAGTCATTTTAAATATCTAATGCATTGCAATTTTAAAAAGATACAATTATATGTAATTATTACAATTTATTTTAAAGTTCCACAGAAATAAAAATAAGCCATTCGAAGTCCTTTTTGGATGAGAGGTGTCAAGAGTCCCAAGCGCTGAAATGCCATGGCCACTCAGGACCACGCCCAGCGATGCTCCTGCCCAGGACAATGTTACCCATTCCTGCGGGCTTTGCCAGCGTTCAGGGTGCACAGCTCCACACACGCCTGGCCACAGATCTCAGAATGATGAAGGGGGCCGAGAGGCTAAATGCTGTAGGAGAGTGGGGTGTGCGCCTCCCTCCCCAGCTGGACGGTGCCCAGGAGCCTTTGGGTGTCTGGAGAAGGTTGTGGGCCGCAAGGGCTGCTGGGTAAGCTCTTTCCCCAGAGATGTCCTGCGGACCCCCGTGTGTCAGCCGGTGTCGTTCAGTCTGCCGATGTTACCCCCAGCATGGCACTTAGTGCTTAACCGGCAAGCAGGTAGGGAAAATGTGGCCACTCAAGAAGCACAGTCCCATTAGTTTCCTAGTGGGCTGTTTTCACAGAGTCTAACTACAGCGTTTTAGAGAAGTAGAACTCTATCAGGGTTTGGCTAGAATTAAGACACAGAAAAAGTCCTTTAGAATCTGCAACCTTTAAAACTAGGTCGCCCAAAAAAGTCTGAAAATCATGAATGATGATGATAGGAAAAATTTGGTATGCTGTTTAAATTATTAAAAGACTGCAAGCAAAGGAAAAGATGGAGAAAGTTTTCGCCTCAGCCTGGCTGTTCAAACCCCGGCTGCCCCAGCCGTGGCGACCAGGAGGCCGTTGCCCGCCCGGGGATTTCACTCTCCCGCGGGCGTCTTCCCGGGTGGAGGGTCGCTGTGCTTCTTCCTTTGATGCGGGTGTCATTTTGTTTCTGTGTCTTATTCTCCTTATGCCATTAATTGAGCTCAGACTTTAAGCAGAAGTCTGTCATTTTTAGGAAACTAACTTCAGCCTCTCTTTGGTTTCAGGAAAGTTCTGTTTTAGGAAGTTTTTCTCCTAACCGATTTTGTGCCAACGTCTTGCCTTCTCAGCTTTTCTTGCTGTTTTGGTGGAACTCTCATTTCATTGTAAACAGAGCTTCTCCATTCCAAAAAGTCATTCTTATGAGCAAACACCACGAACAACTTCTATTGTTTTTATTTTATTGGATTTATGTTTGGCAGAAATTCCGTAATTTAAGAGCAACATAATAACAAGTTCCCGAGTCAGCCTAGCATCACTCTGGGGAAGGAAACGCGGCGCCTCCGAGCCTCACGCCTGGGGCCCAGGATCCCCAAGGTTGTGAGAAAGTTCGCTCTTTCCCTTCGCCGGCCCACAAAACTCAGTTCTAGCAGAGCGCGGCGCGGGAGCTGGCGCAGTCGGGCCTCCCCGGGCGTGGACGAGGGCTCTCCGCCCCGCTCGAGTGAAAGCCGGGAGGGCTGTGCAGGGCTCTCCCGGGCCCAGGTCGGGGACAGCGGGTCATGATGCAGCCGGGGACAGCGCGGGCGTCCCGGTGCGGGTTCCTGCCTGGAGCCCGGCCTGGGGCTGGAGGGACAGGCGTGAAGGCATCTGTAGGGACATTGCTCACCTACTGCACCTTGCGGCCGTGGGAGAGGAGGACCTGGACTTGTTCCAAGGGGCAAACACTGCCCACGTGTGCAGTTTCACCTCTCCTTGGGACATAGCCTGACCCCTACATCCCGGAAATACTCTCACCACCATGCGGCCTGTGGGGGAAACGAAGGACCCAGCCAAACAGCTGCTGTCCGGATGTGGCTCCAGGAACCGCCGCAGTCCCTGGCCCAGGCCTCTGGGTCCCAAGCACGGACCGGCCAGCCGCACCGGGTCAGCTTGCCCGAGCGTGCACAGCCCAGCGCAGCAGCCCCGTCTGTCCGGCCAGGGCGGATCCCATCCCACTGGGCAGCCCGGGAGAGAGCAGATGTGGGGAAACCAGGACTGGCTGGCTTCTGAGAGCCCTGGCGCAGGGCTCCGGAGAAGGCCGTGTGCAGGCCCTGTCCGAGGAGGAAAGCGTCCGCTTCTTGGCATTAGCAGAGACCTGTCCAGCAGGCGGGAGCCCCGGGTCCTCTCTACTTCCTGTGCAAACTTAAGTCAGCCGAGAGTGACCAAGCGGCCCCCGTGGTGTGGTGGTCGACCTCCCGGGGCCTGGTGAGGGTCCCAGGGTGGTCATGCCCGGGTGCTCCGTGAGCAGCGGGCTGTTCTTGCCAGCACACACTGTGGCCTATGCTTGTGTAGGAAATAAACACAAAAGCAAAATCCACAGCAAACTTTTATTCTGCTTATTTTCTCTATAAATATTTAAGTGAACTCAAATTTTAACTGGAGAAACAAAAATGTCATTCAGTTTTGCACTGAGAATGGTGTGTGTGGTTCATTTGATTTTCTAGTCAAAATGAGTGCAGACTCCCGTCCCCTGGTGTTCCGTCCGTTGCAGGCAGCAGCAGTAAAAGGTTCATCAGCTCTGCTGAGGATGGGATGATATGGTGGAAGACTGCGCTGGGGTTGCAGGGCAGTCCTTTAGGGAATTAAACGAGGTCAATTCTTTTACCTGATAGCTCTTGAATTTTTCATACAGAATTACCTGAGCACCTATGGGATTGTTTTGTTATTTAAAGATAAGTATTTAGGGTGTTGGTGCAGTATCTACTGCCTTCCACTCTACCCAAGTGTCTAAACACACCCTAGAGTTTTAGCACATGTTAAACACTTAACAGGATTTTTCTCTGTGCCATCACCCTATACTACATAGATATTCACAGGGGTTTGTGAAGAGAAAACTCTGTACATGGGCTTCATATAATGCTTTGTTGCATAGTAGAAATGATGATGATAATAAAAAAAACCCTTGGACTTGAATTCTTAAAAGTATCACTGATTGGTGCCAAAGTGAATGTGCTGTGCCTGAGTCACACTCATAGTGAACAAAACCACTATAAAAGACATCTTGATAATAATTGCAGAAATTTGATTAACACTGATTTGATTAGATAATACTGGGTTGAGTCATTTGTAGGAAAATGGATAAGCTTTGAGACCATAACACGAAGTGAAATTAATCGGACAGAGGAGGATAAATATCATGTGGTGTCTCTAGTGAGAGAGGCCCCAAATATAAATGATGCAAAGAACAAAGTAAAAGAAAGATGGTAGAAAACTGGGAAGGAGGCCCTGGGTGATGGGGAGGAACCCAGGGAAAGGAGAGAGGAGGGTGAGGCGAAAGGGGGAGTTAAAAGATGACCAAGACAAGATAGGTATATGTACCAAGTCCCCAAGATGGGAAGGGACAAGTATGGCAGAGTGCCGGCTTTTAAATCTAAGGTTTAAGTATCTGGATATTTCTTATTTTCTTCTCTTTACTGCATATTTGAAATTTTTCATAAAATTACGAGGCAAATTACAAAGACAAGAAAAGACACAAGAAAAGGAAGAGAGATGAAAGGAAAAAACATGAGCAACATATAATTGGGTAAACTAAAGCAATGAATATAGAATGAGAGGCCAAGCTAGGGGTTCTAGCTTCTGATTTTTAAACATTTATTAGTACGTGTTTGCAGCAAGTAGTGATTCATTGTAGGGAGTCAGTACATGTGCATCACACATCTTAATTCTTTTTTTATCCTCTCCTGCATGCCTCATACACCCCTCCCTCCATCCCCTTCTCCTTTGAGAAAGATCTGTCTCCCTACTTCCTATTATCTGTCTTTTATTTTGCTCTTTATTTATAATGTGGGTTTCTCATATAGGAGAAACCATGCAATATTGAAGCTTGTGCATCTGATTCATCTCATTTAACATTACAGTCTAAAAGTTCATCCATTTCCCTACAAATATCTCAAGTTTATCCTTTATGGCACAGCAGTACTCCCTTGTATATAAACACCGCATTTCTTTATCCATTCATCTGTCGATGGACACAGGGTGCTTCCAAGATTTAGCGATTATGAGTTGTGCTGCTATGAACATGGTCGTGCATGTGTCTAGCTTCTGTTGTGTGGGTAATTATGGACAGGCCGAGCAGTTGATGGGAATTTAGTTTCCTTATTTTTCAAGTAAAGATAGGGCTGTACAATGAAATGCTATGACACCTCCACACGTAGACGAAAAGGCCTGGCAGGACGGAGCACTCATGAGCACACAGAGTTAGCAGAGTACACACTGCTGGACGGGAGTCTAACACTGTGGATCCGCCTTGAGAAACTGCTCGGCATCTTCTACTGAATGCCGTTTAGCCATGGCCAAGGAATTCACCCCTACGTACAAGAGACAAATTAATATAGACGCCAACAAAATCCATGTGCAAAGTGCACAGAACTCAAAGAACCAGGTGTCCATAAATGAGGAGACATCTGTTTGTTCAATGGATGTCACAAAGCAATACCAAGAACGGAGTCTCAGACCACCAGCTGGGCAGCACTCTGCAGTGCTGAGCAGACCGGAAGTAGCTGGGCACAGAGGGCTTTATCCTGTGGCTCTCTTCGGACTGATTTCAAGAACAGGCAGAACTAATCCATGGTAGATGAAGCGGAGCGGAAATTACAGAATCTGGAAATATTTTATATCCTGATGTTTACTTAGGCCCATAGAGATGCAAAAATCATGCTTTACCCATAAGATGAATGTTCTTTATGTACTTTCTTACATTTAAAGAGGATAAAAATATTAATATCCAAACCCCAGGAAAGAAGAGCAAATAAGATAATGTGAAATTGTTTACTAAGTTATAAAGCCATGCAAATTTCATACATGATCAATTTCTAAGCCAAATTGCAAAATGTTTGCTGAAAGCAAGAATCTAGTTTACAATTATGACCTGTATTACTTTGCATACTATATTTGACTCACCTTGAATCTAAACACAATCCATTTTGACTAAGTCATAACTTTATTCTTAAGTTACCATTTTCACTGTTCCATCGATAGTAGAAAATTTGAGTGTGCCTATTAATTTGCAGATATCAGATATTCACACACAGGTGAGTGCCTAATATGTGCGAAAGGCTGTAGTAGGTACTGTTAAACAAACTTATGTGAGACATTATCATGGGGCCTGGTGTACTGATGCGTGTCTGTCTTCCCAGCAGCAGGGGGGCTGAGCCAGAAGGATTGTCACAAGCGCCAGGCCAGCCTGGGCTACCTTGTGAGTTGAAGGTCAGCCTAGACTATATAGTGAGACCTTGTTTCAAAAGGCCAAACCAAATCAAACAATCACAAAAATCACCCCACAAATAAATAAGGCATTGTCTTGCCTCTGTATATCTTCACATTTTAGTCAAAAACTCAATTGTGGTGCAATTACCTACGTTTCCCCAGATAATGTTTATAAAAATAAAAGAAGCCAAATAGTAATTAGACATCAAAAGCAGAACACGAAATGGAATTTCAGTGATGCACAGTTTAGACTAAACCTGTTTACCTCGCTTTGCTTCTACTAAACTCTTAAAGGTTGAAAAGTATTTGAGCTTGAATATTTAAAAAAAATATAAACTTCTGAATTTCAAATCATTTAAATGTATCAAAATATTTTTGAAACTGCAAATTATTATGCAAATTTTACACAGTAAAATTTCCTTATTGTCCTGGGGTTGAGGATTTAGCTCAGTGGTAGAGCACTTGCCTAGCAAGCACGAGGCCCTGAGTTTGAGCCCCCACAAGGCCCTGAGTACAATCCCCAGTACCTCCCCCAAAAAGAAATTTATTCTTATTTATCTATAGTATTATAAGATAATTACTTAAAATTCTGTTCTCAATTTTGTATTTTCAGTGTGTTCTTCCACCTTCACAGTAATAATCATTCACTGAGGAAAGTATTCTCTTATGTCTTTAATATTCTCAAACATACACGTTAGCTTGCACCCAGGGTCAAGTGGCTCCCAGATAGGAGGTTTCAGCACTCAGACCTGCAGAAGTGACTCACAGAGTGCCCGGGTGTGAGGACCCAGCACCCGGGAGCCCCACCTTTCCGGGTGTCAGTCCGTCCTGGTCTTCTGAGAATTGAGCAGATGAGGGTCCCTTGCTGATCAGCAGAGGGTCCTTTGCACAAAACTGTGGGTGGGGTGGCTCAGCCCGAAGCCCACAGAGGCCCGGGCCACCATTTGGGTGTAGATAGACTCACTCTGAAAGGTGATCCATGTTTTAGTACCATTTTCCTGTCCTCATCTCCCAAGTTTCACTTCGTGGAAAGTGCTAGTTGACAACGTGAACAAATGCCTCATGCTCCCTTCCAACTCGTGAAAGAGCCCAAGGTCAGCCAGAGGTCAGCCGCAGCCTGGAGTTAGCTGAGCATCGCAAAGCCACGCATCGGGGAGCAGGCGTGTCTGCGAGGGCCGTGACTACCAGGCCTGAGTCCGTCACCTTTGTTTGCAGGGGTCAGGGCACAGGCAGGGTTGGGCTGTGGAGGGGCCAGGAGGCCCCGAATGGGCAACTGAGGGTGGGAGGTGTGCACGTGGAGCCAGGGCTACCATGAAGTCCGGGGCCACAAACCTGCCCAGCAACCACAGCCCAATTAGCATCTCAAGGCCAGAGATGTGGACTAAACGCCGATGGAGACGTCAAAGTGCAGAACTATATCCTCCCAGAAGCTAAAGTCTAGCTGCTGAAGAAATGTAAACAAAAATTCATGACAATTCTGCTTTTAAAGATTCTTCAGGACAAAATCATGATAAACCAGAAGTTGCAGTGGGCAGGTTGCATGTTAAAATTTATCTGTCAGACCTCAAGCTTTGCAGTGATCAGCATTTCCCCCGTGGGAGTCTAGTGTAGATTGCTTTGCACTCTGAGAGCATCGGACAGTCCTAAGCCGCACACGACCAGTGACAGAACATATACCTTCCTGGACAACCATATTGACCTCAGTGTGTGCCCTATGAACATTTTGGAATTACTCTACTTTGGAATATCTTGTTCACTCGTGCAAGAAAAATTCCTTTCCTTTACAGCCCAACTTTAATTCTCACTCATATCCCTCAGTAAATGTTTGTTACATTTGTTTTGTGCGGCTGTATTTGAAGTTGGGTTTGAGGGTGAGTTGTAGGCGGAATGGCTATGTCCTCTGATGTCTGCACTGGAAGACACAGAAAAGAGACGCCACCCATCTTCGCTGAAAACAGGAAGTTGAACCTTCTAGCCGGGAAGTAATGTCTGTTCAGCCATTCATCCATGATTCAATCCTGTTTTCTCCCCGAGTTTGTCTGTACCACATGGTCATTATGTGGCTCATAGCTGGGATTGAGCACTGTGTTAGTTTATTCTGCAGTGCAGGCTCAACTCTCATCAGGTATTTGTAATTGAGTCATATTCAGAGATAAATATGTATCCCTCATCCACAGTCCGCATTCCAGTAGGCCCTGGTGCCGACGAGATTCAATGAGGAATCTGTAGGAAATATGTGTCTACATAAAAGCAAGCTGGAAAAACCAGTCTCATCTCAATGAAGAGTAGCTCCCTGTGGGGGAAGCCGGCGCAAGACTGCTCGTGTTACACACAAGATTGAACAGCAAGTGGCTGCAAAGTGATGTTTAGGCTAAAGGAAGCTGAAGTTCTGTTCAGTGTTTCCCTCGTGAGGCGCTATACGTAACCAGCTTGCCGAGTCTAAACATCCCCCAGGCGTGCGGGATCCCAGTGGCAGGAGCCGGGACATTAAGAGTTGGTCCAGTCTCCCTTCCCACCTGAGCACCGGCTTCTAGAGAAGGCCAGGTAAAAACTGGTTGTACGGTGCATTCACTAAAGAGCCCGTCTTCTTTAAACACTCACAAAGTACTGTACTATGAGACCTTGAGCTTGAATCTCTATTTCTGCTTATCTTTCGCTTGCTGTTGCACACTCTCTTTTGAATTCTTAAATTCACAAGTAATGGCCTTTCTCTGCTTAATGATTATTTTGCACCTAGTTGGTCTTTAGCTGGTTTTAAGGTCTATTATTTAAAAAGACTCCAGTGAGGTGCCGTTACTGACACTCTTTGTATTGAAAAGCATCCTAAACTAGATGCAGGGAAGCTGATAGGGAAACACTGAGGCCAGCAGAGAAAGGGCCAATGGGGCTGGTGGGCGGGGTGGGCCTGGGGGGTCACAGCACTGGGCAGCTGCAGGGCACAGGACAGGAAGTGTGTGTGCAAGCACAGGCACAGAACCCAGGCTTTGCAGGCCCAAAGGGCTCACCCCGCTGGTTCCCGGTGCCCCTCTGTTGGCACGTCCTGTCCTGCCTGGATCTGCTCCTGCTCTCTCCCGGGAAGCTCCTTTCTTTATCTCAGAGCTTCTGCTGGGTTGCAACAAGATCTAGATCACGGGAGAGAAGACTTTAGCCTTCTTCCCTTTTCCTCCTGTCTCTGTCCTCCACAGTGACTGTGGTCAGGTGTGCGCTGCAAGCTGGGTGCTGGCTGCGTCAGGGAGCGGAATTCTCCCGGAGACCACTGTGGGACTCAGATTGTACATATATGTCTGAGTTTCTCCATATCTATCAAGGATTGGGTGCCCAGTTTGGCTGAGACCGGGAGAAAGCACGAAGCCGTCTGACCTGGTTGGCTAAGGCTGTCAGAACGAAACAAAAACTCACCTGTGTCTTAGTGGCAGTTGCTCATTCTCACAGATCTGAAGCTCTGGGTGGCGGCAGGGCAGAGACTGGAGGCCGCTTCCTGGCTTAGGAGAGGTGCTCTGGCTGCATTCTCACTGTGCAGAAAGAACTCTGTCAGCTCTTCTTGCGTGAGGACACTGGTTCCTTTGGAGCTGGTGCCGCCATGATAGCCTCATTTCACCTGATCATTCAGAAGCCCCCCTCCCCTACAGTCACATGTGGATTTAGGGTTCCATTGTAGGAATTTGGGGGGACAAATCTCATTCCATGCCATTTGTCATACCAACCACTCTCCGCAATCCTTCCCTTCTCAAACTTGGAGCCCATCTGAGAATCCATCAGACGGTGAACCTCCTTTAGAGACAAGTGCTCAAACTGCAACCCCAAGCCCACTTATTTACTGCAAAGTGCCAACACCGCAATTAAACTTGAATGTTGAGGTTTTAGTTTAGAAAGAACAACTCACACGTTAACATCTTTTGTCTTAGATGAAAAACAACATACAAACTATAGGTTCACCAACACTGGTATCTATCCACTGAGGCCAATTATTTCATATTAGATAATTTCAAGTTCAAAAATCCTTGGTCTTGTCCTTGCTTATGTCATAAATGAAGCTTTTTGAGAGGGGCTGGATCTAGAGTGTGTGGCTGATTCGTGGTGCAATGCTAGGATTAAGTGTGCTAAAATTAGAGGTGTGAGCACCATCTGCCCTAAGGGCGGGCACCTGGATACAATATAAGGGACAGAAAGAGGCTTGCTGCTAGTTATTGTAGTTTGCC